>MU184110.1:159851-213395 GCA_016904865.1 Pissodes strobi | reverse complement strand
ATTAGGAATACTATTTAGAAGGACATCATGTGCAAATATCGTATACCGCCAGTAGCATTGAAGCAAAAATTGAAAGGAATCTACCTAGGGAAATATGAACGACAACCAGTATTAGGTGATAATAAAAACAACAAATATTTCAAAGCTTCATACTTTGTGAAAAATAGAGATTTCCGAAAACCAAGTTAGATAATATGTGTATTATCAAATAGTATCACCAGAGCATGCCCGGAAAGGACTTTATTACCTAATCTTTTTTACAAATGGCATCCCGAACTTTCACTGTGCTTTTCAAAAATAGGTATCAAGTGTTCTAATGTTGAAATGGATTCCGACGTTCAAAGCTCTTATTTTGACATTACGAGACCAAGCGATTCGTCTGAGAATATTTTAAGCAAGGACGAAGGAAATGTTTGTGATGTCCCAAGCAAGCAAAGAATTGTCATGAAAAGAACCTCCCATTACAAATTTAGATCCAAATTAAAATTTTAAGAATAATAATATGAAAGGATTTTTTTTTCCTCATGTTCAAGATGAGTGCTCTATAGTTCCTGAAAATATTTGGAAAAAATTTGTATTAAAAGTCATGGAACCGACCGATATTTCTTTGTTATTTTAAAAATAGCTGCAATTTTATTTTTTCATCTTTGTAAAACTATTAATTTCCTAAGAGCAGATTTTATATTTAAATTAGTACAAATTTTAAAATAAATAATTTTTCGTACTAATTCCACGTCTACTATTTCATTTCATCTTTTTTTTTGAAGTTCAAATAAATATTCTCTAAAAAGCTCTAATTTGAACCACTTTGTCAATATATCATCTATAAAATAGATGGGTGGTCTTCTCTGCCTCAAGAAAGGTATTTAATCCAGCTACTATTTTTAAACTTTGAAGATATGCAAATATATTGTACAACTTGGTTTGTTGGTCTACATAGCAATATTTTATTGCGATAATGATGGAGGTCCGAGAGTCGTTAAGGCTCAAAGTTGGTGGCGGGAGGACAGCAAGGCTGCACTCATGGCGCTGAAGTCGGTTCGCACGCGCTCCTTGTTGGTAAGGGAGTGTAGAAGCTGGCTGATTGAACTAGCAAAGCATAAAAAAGTTACGGGCCGAGAAGGTATGGTGGACGGCTCCGGGGATGAGACAGAGGAGGCTCATGATACATGGGCCCGCGAAGAGTCTCGCTAGGGGGTTGTTGTGCCTACCTAGGAAGGAGTGAAGGACCCTGATAGGATTCTACACAGGGTACTGTATGCTTATACGGCACCTGACTCTGCTGAGAATTGCAGAGGAGGGGGAATGTAGATGATGCATGGACGACGATGAGATCACATACCATCTCCTTACGGAGTGTTCCGCCTTCGCATGGGCAAGGCTCAGAATCTTTGGCGCTACGCCGATCGAGCCAGATTTATTGCGTCGTGTTAGATTGAAGGAGATGCGGGCATTCTTAAGGAAGACTGATATCCTGGAGGTTCTCTAATGCGGGCTGGGGGCACAACGGGCCCAATGGGTGGACTAAGTGTAAGGCCCGACCCTTCTAATACTGATACTGATACTACACAGAAATAAATCATTTTGTTATACATACCTCCTGCACCACCACCGCCTCCACTGTAGCCACCACCGCTGAATCCTCCAGCACCACCTTCATCTGGACCCGGTCTATATGCGCCATCGTCTACGATACCTAAAATACAGTTTAAATTATAATGCGAAAGATCAGTGTGGTTTGTTATCGTGACTTAAAAAAATGATTGACGTTAAATCATTAGGAGTTTAGGAATGAAGATAAATGCATTCCATATGACGTAAACCTAGCAAATAATAATATGTTTTAGCGTAAGAAACTTTAACAGGGATACATGCCTCGTGCCCTCTATTATTTAACATTTGCCTATAATGGATAATTTGTATATATTTTGTTGTGTTCTCGTGAAAAGGCTTCTCATTTAAAAAGTTCATAATATCAGGGAAGCATGTTTTTGAAGCCACCATTCTGAAATAGAATTGATTTGCAAATATATGTTTGCGTAAAGTGGTAATCCATTAACAACCTTAATAGAAATTTTATTATGATGCCTTTGATTTTGTGAAAAGGGAATATTAAGGGCTAAAGAATCCACAAAGTGATAAAATTGCTAGACGGTAGCAATGCCAATAAGAATAAAATATTGGAAGCCCTTTTCTTAGAATCGAATTATCAAGGCGTTGGATGTTTGATGTTTCAAATTTTTAAATGACGAGTTATAAAATGTTCCACTGCAGACTCCAGCAATTATTGCATCAATCAAGAAGAGGGAAGTTCTTCAATTACATACTATCAAAACAGAGTTTATTTTTCCACAAGAAAATATGAAACCACCAAAATTCAAAACGTGTTTCAGAAGTAATGGTTTCTGGAAAAATTTCATAGAATTAAAAGAGTGGGATATCTGTAAATTTGGCATTTTTTAGGCAACACTTAAGGGCCGCCGACGGCAACTTGATTTTTCGTTCGGTCGTTCCAGCGCCAGTGCCAAAAAAGTAGTGAGGATCGAAAAATTAACACAACAGGAAAAAAATTCTCTAAATGCTTCTCTGTTTCGAAAATGTCGGGAAGTGTGTTTTCAGGGTAAATGTAAAAACATCTATTTTTTGACCTAGAAAATGAAGGTTTTTGATTTTTTTTTCTCTAAAGGCATTTATTTTTCAGAAAAGACTATTACTGGATTAGAATCTACGCTAAAAAAGGTATTAGAAGACACTTTAGAAATGATGCTGCCTTTTATACCTAGTTGACATTTTCCTTCGCCATTTTGATTTTTGACACGATACATTATCACTTAATATTTTGTTACTGGAAAAGCGGATGATCTGGAGCAGCCATACTCCCGTATATTAACGAGGGGTGATATGAATATAACATTGGCGAGTGTTTGGATATTCAGTTGGAAAAAATTAAGGGTATGTGCCAGCCAGCGCAAACACGAGGAAATCAAGGTTAAATTAAAACATGCAAAAAATCGCAAAAAGTTTCCAAAGTTTTCAAGATTTCAGCAATTGTATGAGGCTGAAAGGATATCTTTGCTTATGATACATTATGGGAAATATAAAGGAAGACGTCTTCCAATATTTTGGCATGACGATGACGCTTGGGTTAAAATATGCAGATATGTACATTTAATTGCCTGAAATCTCATTAACAATGGTTTGAATATTGAAAAATGTGTCAGGATCGCAAAAAATTATTTTTTCTTTTTGGCAATTAGAGGTAGTTTCTAGTGGAGTTTATGGCAGATTTCGTAGTAAAATTTTACTTTTACCACATCTATGGGTGTAATTTTTGCGGTAAGTAGATTTATTTGGCTGAAATCTCATTTAACATGATTTGAAGACTGGAAAATTGGTCAGGGTCGGAGAATTTGGATAAGCACCGGTTTCTGGAGATCTTATGATATACTTCATTGTAAAATTTTACTTCAAACATCGTATTTTCAAAATATAGGACACAAACTTATACTTGTATTTCATAATATCAATCTCGCTTTATAGAAGTCTTCACTTCTGTCGTGTGGTCTTACGCACACACCGTTTTTTTACATTTTAAAACAAATTTAGTTCAATCAATTGAATATAGTGCGTATATAATATTTGATATACTATTATGTTTTACAATTTAATTAACGTCTTTAAAAACCTTGTCATGAGATTCATACCATATTTTGAATTTTGTAATAAAAAGATAGGTAGTCATAATTCCGAGTTAAATTTGAAAATTTTGTAAATTAAATAATAATATATAATTTTAATTAGGATAGTTGTAATAGTAGACAGATAAGTAGTGAAATGTCATATTATAGCTTTAAAATTATATTCAAGGAACTATTTCTTCTAAAATATCATATATCTTTTTGAAACGTGCTTAAATTTGTAAGATATGATTAATTCAACTCCTAAGCCATCAAGACACAAATGATTAATTTAAGTCTTCAAGATTGAAATAATTCGTCTGAGATTGTAGAAAATTAATTTCTTTGGAAAACAAAACCCTTAAGTTAAGTTTCGGTACATAATATTGCCTTTATAGGGTATATATATGAATGAGTTTGCGAATAACCAAACATTACCAGCACTTGTAAAGACAATCATTATCCTACTGTTCTACTATTACTACCAATTTCCCCATCTAAAACACGAGGAAATATAATTTTATTATATTTTTTAAAAATTTTAGTTTACCTCGAGCTTCATCAGCCAAGTTCTGTTCAATAGATCTTTGGATTTCTATTGGAATTGGTGGTGGGGTTGGCAGATGGGGTCCTTGTGGGTTAAAACCATTCTCGTCTGCAGTGTATTGGATCTGAATTTGTTGACCATCGGGAGAAGTGTATGAGAAAGAACCTAAAACAAGTATTCGAATCAATAATTATATACTTTATCTTTTAAAAAATTTTGCTGAAGTAGTCCGAAATTTGCATACACTTGCATCAGCCATTGTTCCCTTACATATCGAGAATGAAAAAATTAAAATAATAAATGATTTTTACTATTTTATGAAAATATTCTTAACTATATAGAAAAACATTTTGATTTTGCCTGTGATAACATATTGGCCAAAATGGGAAATCTTTCTCTAGAACCAGTTATGGAGATGTTTCTTTTAACATTTTTGTTAATTTAATAGAGGAATTAAATTTACAAAGTACTGTTAACCAGGACGTATTAATTAATGAAACCATTTTGAAAACAGACATTTGGCATGGTTACAAAGCTAGTCAAAAATGGTCATTCATTTTTTTAAATATAACGGGGCTCGAAAATGTATTCATTCTGATTTCTTTGGCTCTAAGTATTCCTGTCACGTCTGCGTTTCCGGAGCGATTTTTTTCTTTAATGAATATTAACTGGTGTGATGAAAGAAATAAAACCTTGTTGGAATTAATCAAATCAGAACTAATTGTCTCTGCTAAATCCGAAAGCAACTGCTTGGAGTTTTTTGTTATTATTAAATCAGATGAAAAATTGTTGGATGCAGCTAAAAGCCAAAAAGAAATAAGTTGAAGTAAAAGCCTGTTTTTATATTTAAAATGTTATGCGTTTGTGAAGTCACAATTTAAGTCGACATCTAAGAATTTATCATAATTTGAACTTAACAAAGTTCAGTGGTAAGACACCTTTCAAATAAAATTGCTCAGTACGATAAGGCATTAATGCTTCATCGTTTAACTAAAGAGATAATAAGGGCTCTTTGCATAGGTGTAAGACGGGTGTAAGAAGCGGAACCAAAAGCAAGAAATTTATGAAACAAATGTTACCATCATGACATGGTCTATTACCCATTTGATAATCACAAAAACTTCGTCAAGTAACTGAGTGTATTTTCATTTGTGTTTCTAGACACATTCATCAATTTTAAAGCCCGGCTTGCTGATAACATGTAACAATTGGTCTATCTAAATGACAATTATTTCAACTATTCTCGACTATTTTGAGAAGATTATAGGAATCCTACGTTTTATTATACAACAAGGACAGCTAGTTGAATTAAATTTATTAAATCTTCGTCAAGCAGATTTTGTCTGACTTCAACCATTTTAAAATTGTTTAAAAACCACGGTACAGGTCGAGGGTTTTCTCTTAGGATAATTTTGCTGTAAGATCGATGCATCCGAGTACGATTACACTTTGAATTTAAGAAGCATTATTATAATAATTTTGACTGATATATGCAATGTGGTTTATTGGATACGTGTGCCAGATGGTTGGCGATAGAGTCAGTTAACACACTAGCTTCAATTCGACAATCATACAAACCAAACTACCTCAGAGATATATAACATACTCTTTAGTATGCTAAGTGATGACTAAAACGGGAAAGCCTAAGACGAATTATAAGAACCAGGCAGTGAATTCGAAATTGAAGAAGAACAAATGAAACAAGATAGCCACGAATCAGAACATTTTTCAGAAAGTGCTTCAAATATTTAAAAATGCATCCCTACCCAAAACTTTGCTAAGTTGCAGAAATGCAAAGTATAGCTAGAAAAGCCAAATCACCTATTGAAGCATGGATCTGCTTTAGAACAGATAGTATTTTAGATACAGTAATTACTTGTGCCAACTAAAAGATAGCATTTATAGCTCATAAATTTCATCATGACAGAGGTGGAAAAATAGCAGATAAAACTTCAGTTGCTATATTATATCGCGCGTGTGTATTGCATAAGGACGAATTTTAGTTAAATGAGACTGACATGATATAGAGAACTTCAGACTCGTTATCCTAATACAAATTATCATCAGATTCCTGAAGACGTGTTTGAAATTTGTAAAACAAGGTAATTGCTTCGAACGATGCATTGCCGATCTCTGTCGATAATTGTAAAAACAATAATTATCTCCCTGATCAAAACATAACTATTGAGAAATTGGAAGCTACCAGTGGTAACTGCAACTTCAGGCAATGTAATACGTTAAAATTGGATTTTAGCAGAACAAATATAGATGCACTGGTAGATGCATCTATCTGTTTTTATTCCGCATACATATTGATAAAATATTAACATGCATTCGGATTTTGTAGAAAGGTTTGTGGCGCCAATTTGTGGCATTGGAATAATTGTCATAGTCTATAATCAGTTTCCCTACCTTAAATTGGTACTAGCCAAAAAACTGGTATATATATTATGATATTTTTATCGTATGTGCCTAAAAGATCAGTAAGATCACTCACATCTCAAGTTTGCATAATGAGATGCCATTGACGATAATACTGGAGATAAATATAAACTCAAAATAATAAGTTTAGACCGCGAAATTAAATCGTGGGGCATATTCTAACTTTGTATAAAGCTTTTTTCCGCCTCTTATATTTTAGGCGTTATCGAAGACAAACACGTTATTTAGGCACATAGTAAGGATTGCGTAACTTCAACCAACAATGACAGGACCCCGAGCCTTGTAATATCGAGCAGTTTATAACAAAATTGCTCGGGGAATTAGTCGATACAGCTAATTTTATCTTCATTTGTAGGAGACTGTTTCTCTGAAACGCTTTAGCCGATTTTTAAAAATGAAGAAGATTCTGAAAGTCCATTATATCTTGGGTCAATGGCTTGATGTGATCTTCATCAAAAGGTAATTTTTCGGTATTATACAGGGTGTGAAAAATCCAATGTAGACATGTGAAACTTTAATTGCCTGCACCTCAAATTGTAATTCCAGAACTTTGATCGTTATCACATTTAGAAGTGTTTGTCGATATCTGGGGGCGTATTTGGCAGGACATTTTCAAGAAGTTAGCATTTTTTAAAATTCCAAAAAATGATCAATCTCTGGGAGCTCTTTCGTTTGATGTGGAAGTCCTGTAGACCTCATTATCTAGCTTTTCTGTACACAGAAGTGCCATGGTTTTAGCTCCTTCCAGTCATCCTTCAAAATGTATGATGTCCCTATTAAATCAGGTATTAATTTAAGTTCTCATTGTTGTAATCTGGTGGAATTTAACATCCATTCGCTTAGTTGGCTGTGGGCAAAAGCAGAATAACGAAAACCATGGAAGCGAAGCTCAAAATAATGACAGTAATTGTAATTTGAATGAGCGTAATTTTGCAGTCTTTTTCCTTGCGTAGTTTATCCTAAAAAAATGCCGTGAAAACGACGAGTTATGAAACATTATGCGGTAATTTTTATAAAGCAATTTAAGAGGGCCTCATTAAAGAGGTATTTCAGACAGATTGCGCCAACGAGGGATGAGTTTACAAGATGTCGCTGACTTGGCAGGGACTTCAAGATCCGCAGTTCAAAGGATGATAAAAAGAAGACAAAATCGTGGTAGTCCTGTATGTAGTAAAGGTCGCCAAAGATGCACGACCCCCAGAGAAGATTGTCTGGTGAACTTATCTATCAGGCAGAGAAGAACTCTAAATGCCACTCAAATAAAAGCAAGACAACAAGAGACAACGGGAACGATAATATCGACTACTACCATCGGAGACCGTTTACACGAATGAGGTTTAAATGCCAGAATACGTGCTGCGTGTCCGTCTCTTCAGCCTGTCCACCGAGTTTCTCGAAGAATATGGGCTGAAGCACATTTGAACTGGGGAATAGCAGAATGGAGATGTTGCATGTTTACTGATGAATGTCGCTTTGCACTGTTATGAATCGGATGGGCGAATGGAAGTTTGGAGAGAAATGAATGAGCGATATAGTGAAGAAAATGTGGAATATAGAGTGCCGTTTGGAGGAGGAAGTGTGACTGTATAAGGTGGAGTTATGGAGAATAGCAACACTGATTTGGTAGTTTTGATTTGACAAGTATGAACGGCGTTAGGTCTCGTGACTTGTGTGTGAATTAGACTGTCGTTCCTTTTGCTGAATACTTTGGCGAAGATTTTATTCTTGTGGTCGATAGTGTTCGTTCACACAGGGCTCGAATTTTTCCAAAAAAGTCTGAGAGAGAATGATGTAGAGCGAATGAATTGACCTGCTAGTTCGCCAGACATCAATGTAATTGAACACGTGTAGATCAGAATGGAAAAAAAATCTAAGAGGGCAAGAATTTCAAAATTTCGAAGAATTGGCGATTGCAGTTAGAGAGGTATGGGAAGCTATTCCTCAAGAGTTTATTACAAACTTGGTGGACAATATGCCGAGAAGGATAGCACAACTCTTGCGGTTACGATACTAAATTATTAGTTAATATTGTTTAACTAAGTTTTTGAACTTTTAACTGTAAGCTGTTTTGTTTCATTGCTTGATTACGTGCTAGTTGTTTTAAATTTATACTTCGTGCCATTCTATTCAAGCTAAAAATTTAAAAACTTATTTAAATTTGGATTGTAATTTAAAAAAAATATATCCATGGCATTCCATTTAAACAAGCACAAAATTGTGTTTCTTTGATTGTGTTATCCAATGTCAAATTGTAACTGTTCAGGAAAAATTCTTTAACTTTTTTAATTTAAAATGTTTTTAGGTCTATAAACAAAAGGGCTAGGGATGCTCCATAATATGTGGAAAAGCCCTGTACGTTATAAGTCTTAATTTTTATTTTTGCATGGTGTTTTGCTTCACAAGTCGGTATAATGCAATGTGAAACAAAATATAACAATAATTATGATACTACTACAAAAAAGACCTAGATATTATTCGACTGAATTGAGTGTTAATATTGTGGCATTACCGTTACTAGGCCTAGGCGAATCGCACTTAGGTTTAAGATTTGAAATTGGTTCAAAAAAGCCCTTACCATATCATTGCGCAGTTCGTAATGGATCTTTGAGTTAATGAATGGTTTTAAAAAGAGAACACACTTTGACCTATCTATTCGTATTTTAGGTAAAAATCGTCTTTTGCATTCGATGATTCCTTCTAATTTGATTTTGATAAGTATTTTTAAAAACAAGTTTTTCTATAGTCATACATTTTTTTATGGAATATATTTTGTCGATGCACTCAAATAATAATTTTTACAAATGTAGGGCACATTATACCTTTTATTAGCAAGACACAGTCTTATTAAAAAAACTGTTTCTAATATTCTAAGAAATCTAAAAGATTCTTCTTAGTAATTTGCTAATCGTTACGTTATATCGCGTTAATTACCAACATACTTTAATAATAGCAACGATGCCATTAATTTCGTAATACTTGCTTTAGAACCTTCTTCATTGAAAAGTGTGATCAGCAATTCAAAAGTATCGCCAGCACATAGTTCTTAAACATATCCAAATCTAAGCTTAAGATAAGCAAAACACAAAATCGGGGTTGGCGTTTCGGGCAAACCATCACCTTCATTCTATCAATTATGTTTGCTTTTATATGCCGGTACTCGGAGGATAACGTTTGGGCATAAATTCAGTCAACAATCTGTGTATTTGGTTTTTATGCTGTGGTGTTTAGCAATACATATCATTTAAAAAATATAGAACTGAAGTAGTAAAGTGTAAAAAAACATGAAAATTAAAATAGAAAAAACATAAAAGGATTAGTTTGGGTTAAAGTAGAGGCTGTTCCATCTCACGGTTTCTATAATGTGTAGCCCAATTCTCTGAAAGGATCTTATTTTATAAGTAAGTTTAAGTTATGATTCATGTCAATCTAACAATGCTGTTGGAATATAGGACATTCTTCACATCAGAGATGAATATTTATACACTTTGATGCTTATGGAAATAGGAAAACATAAACTGCTTGCGGAATTAGTTGATACAGCTAATATTTTCGTCATTTGTAGGAGACTCTATCTCGGAAACGGTATAGTCGATTTTTAAAAATGAAGAAGATTTTGAAAGTCCATTATTTATTGTATCAATGACTTGTGGCGATCTTCAATAAAAAGTAATTTCTTCAGTGTTATATAGAGTGTGAAAGAATACAATGTAAAAATGTTAAATTTTGATTGTCGGCGCTTTTTGCAATAGTAATTCCAGAAATTTCACCGTAATCCCATTTAGAGGTTTGGCTCGATATCTCGGGACATATTTGGCAGTTGTATATTTTGTGGTTTGGAAAAAAATTGCAGGGTGTTTTCAAAAAGTCTGCAATTTTTAAAATTATAAAAATTATCAATCTCTAGGAGCTCTTTCATTTGATTTGGAACTCCTGTAGACTTTATTGTCTAGCTTTTCTGTACACAGAAGTGTCATGATTTTAGCTCCTTCCAATTAGCATTCAAAATGTGAATCTTGATGTCTCTAATAACTATTAGTTTATGTAAAATATGGTCGAATTTGATATCCATTCGCTTAGCTGGCTGTGAAAAAGCAATTTCCGAGACATCGACCAGAACTTCTAAAGGTGATTACGATTAAAGTTCTGGAATTACTATTGCAACTGGTGCAGACAATTAAATTTTTTTATTTTTACGTTGTAATCGTTCACACCCTGCATAACACTGAGAAATTGCTTTTCATTGAAGATTCCATCAAGCCATTGACACAAGAAATAATGGACTTTCAGAATCTTTTTAAAACTCGGCTAGGGTGTTTCCGAAATTCAGTCTCCTAGATATGACGATAAAATTAGCTGTATCAACTAATTCGGCGAGCAGTTTATTTAGCGACTCAGTGTTTTTTATTTAAATTTTGAATTAGCTTCTGAGTCTCCGCTGTATAGAGTTTCATTTTATCAAAGATTTTCGATTTGCGTTATTTTTTAATCTTTATTTCTTCATCAGTGTTTTTTTTAATTCTCATTTTATAAATACTTGAAATAGATGAAGTTGAAGTATGATCACCATAAGTGAGGTGGAACCCTTTGTTTGCAGTACCATTTCTGGTCCTTTCGGAATTCGGTTTGCAATGACAATAAATTTTATATACCGTAAAGTAAGTTTTGTATATTGTAGAATCCAAAATATTTATTTTAGTCTAGTGTGGTCCAGTGGAATACGTTTGTATATCCAAACAATTTAAGCATATTGCATATTTAATTTTCTTCAAAAACCTTTTCAAACAAGGAGGAAATATAATAATTATCATAAACGAAGTGGTAGGGTTGATCTTATTAACGCTTGTGAAGCACTGACTTAAAAAGAAGAACTAGCAGAAAAAGTTTCGTATTCGACATATATTTTAGAAAATAATCACTAAAACAAGGAGGGCCCAGTTTTATTTGTAAACTTGGGCTTAATTGCATATGCAACGTTAATATTGGAAGTTTGTTTAGTGTCTTATTATCATTTTTATTGATCATAGGTTGCCTATTTGCAAATCTTAAAAATTAGTCATAATAATATTTTTATTTCACCTTGAGCTTGAGTCCCATCTCCTCTAGCATCTCCTTGTTCTTGGGCATTGATACCGTTTCCAGTTTCATAGAGATACTGATAGGTTCCATCACCATTGTTTACATTTTCATAACGGATAATGGGAATTTCAGAACCAGCTCCAGGTCTACCACCACCTATAAAAAGTACTGACATTACTTAACTCTAAAATAATCGTTATACCTGACGTGAACTCCAGAAATGCAAGGGACGTAATGCTTTCTTAAAAATTAAAATTCAATCAATTCTTTATGCAGAAATAAATAGCTTAGTAAAATATTGGAAGAAAATGACTTAGAATATATTATACTTTCGTTGCAGGAAATCATTTTGCCGACCAGATCATTTGATCAATACTAAAATTTATTCAAACCTTAGATGGATCAAGTAACTCAACTATCTTAATAGCTTTTCCTGTGAAAATTAGTCTATAATTTACTAGGTGTTCGTAAAAACTCGAAATATATCGGAACTACTTAGTTGCAATTATACAATAATAATAAGGTGAAATTCGATTAGCTTTGGTCAGCTCAGATTTATTACTGCTAATTTTTTCAAAACTAGTAAACATGACTATAAGCTCATCCAAAATATCCCAAATTAACTATATCTCGACTTTGTTAGAATTAGCAATGGCTAGTCAGAATAATATTATTTACTAAAATAAAAAGCAAGGTTCCAGTAAAATATCAAGAATTATTAGATAAAATAGTTAGGACAAGTATTAGCTGAAGGATTTTAGCTATAACTAGACTTTACCAAAATCTTATTGATGAATATAAGTTCAAACTAAATAAAACTAATTTTGACTAGGACTAATACTTGATATTGATATTCATGTTTATGTTCATAAACATGGATTAGAAGCAAAAGTAGACATCTTAGCATACACTTTTTAGTGACACTAGTGGTTGATGGGATGCGAAATAACAATATGACTTTCTTGATCTTATTTCTTTTATAAGAATTGTGAGAAGGTTAGCAACCTAAGTCACATTCTGAAAAATATTAAGTGGAGTTTGTCATACAGATAAATAGTTTGTAAAATTACTACTATACATCACTTTAAATAGCAAGTCGATACATCAATTATTTTTTTAGTATTCTTATTCACGTTAGATCAGTTATGAAATGTATATAAAAAAAGCCCACCATGTTAAAAATTTTAATTTCATTTAACCTGACTTGAAATTATCCCTAAAGTTTTCTAGTAATCTTATGTAAATCGTAAATTCTCATCACATCCATAGTACAATAAATTATCATTAATCGCATAGCTTCAGACCTGAGATCTTTTTAACATTTTCTTTGAAAATTACCTAATAATTATGGCAATTTTAGTGTAAGTTCAATGACACGTTGTACCTAGTATTGTAATTAATGATCGTCAAAAGGTTTCCATAAGGATTTCCATATCAATAGTTCGACATGAACGTTTGTTTCGGTATATATTTCTCTCGAAGATACAATCACATTGCTAATTATCGAATTTGTATCTTAATTTCAGGATATGTAATAGTAAAATAGTACCTCCACTGTATCCGCCGGCACCTCCGCCACCATAGCCTCCTGCTCCACCGCCATATCCAGGAGCTCCACCAGCACCACCTCCGAATCCGGGAGCACCTCCTCCAAAACCGGGAGCTCCACCGGCACCTCCTGGTCTACCAGCTCCTCCGCCAAATCCTGGAGCTCCACCACCGAAACCAGGCGATCCACCACCGAAACCAGGCGCTCCGCCGAATCCTGGAGCGCCTCCGGTTCCGAAACCACCAGAACCTGGCCTAATTCCACCTGCTGGACGTTGAGACGGAGGGAGGTATTGAACATTGTCGAGGCGCGCGCACGCGCAGAAGCCGAAGATGGCAAGATGGAGAATTATCTGAAATAAATATTGGTCACATGAAATTTTTATGAAAACTAATATGAAAAATAGACAAGGCAGATGGGTTTCGCTGTAGGACTAATTCCATTAAATTTGCTAAATTACTCCCTATAAATATATAAAAACTGTTGATGTTGATCTATAGATCCATCTTGAAATAAATAATAATTATTGGAGCCCTATAAATTTGCAATGTCTTATTAAAATTAACTTTTCATATAAAAGTGGTGGCTCAATGATTGCTCATTTTCTTATAGCAATAAATTATCTTTAAAAACATTGCAACTTATAACGTTTTTTCTCAGTTGATATTCTCGATTATAGAAGAACTGTTCAAAATTTCGGCGAGCACAGCCAAATAATACACGCTAATCTGATCTATATCAACTTGATGAGAGCCTATACAATTTGCTTCGGTCGAGCAAAAAACAAAAAATATATTCCAGCGGATCAAATAAATTCTTCTTGGTCGCCTAGATAGCACAGCAGCGCGCAAAGCAATGAATAGTTCATATGTGCTGCACTTTTAATACGTCGACTGGCAGATACTCATACAGCGAGCTAAAACCAGTTAGGGTAGGCAACTATCGATTATTGATCAGTATTATTTTAATTCAGTTTTGTTATTTCTTATATTACAGTTTTAAGTGACATTATGGCTTTTTTGAGATCGGTTGAAGATAATTCGGAAGACAAGGAGAATGTTGAGTTGGAGATTATAATTTATAGTTTAAGAAGAAAGACTTACATGTGCAGTGTCAACGCCTTATTCTGAACATATACGAGCGCCTAAGGAAAGAGGAAACTCACAATCCATTGCGTAGAATTAGTGAACTGACGAAAGTATTATTGTCGACAATTTATGAGATTATCAAGAATGCAAATCGATTAGACGACAGTGTAAAAAGGAAACGAACTATGCATAAAATTAAACAAAATAACAACGAATACGAGATGTAGAAAAAAGTATTGTTTAAAATTTTTCCAAAGATACTAGGGTACCTTTTTAGAAATGGTACAAGAATTATAATTATAATTGCTTGACAACATTGCGAGGAATTTTGATGGATTATGGATTGAAATGTAAAAAAAAGTCCCAAGAGATAGTTAGACTGCGGAACGCGTACTTACGTCACGTAAAAGCTAATAGACATTCAGGCAGATGTATAACAAATTTAAATGAGAATTAGTTCGATACACATGACGTCATCAAATATGGCTGAGAGATAATTAAAAAAAGTGCAATGTAAAAGCTCTATGTCAAACAGACAAACGTATTATCATTGTACATGCAGGAAGTGAAAATGTGTCTAGTGCCGGTGATTTGTGCCGAACGCGTTGTTATTGTCTGCTAAAAATAATATAAGTCAGCCCTGTACAGATGACCCTGATTCTCGAACTATTTGCTAAATGGATGGTCGAACAACTACTACCAAACATTTCAGCAGCAACTTCAGTCAAGACTCCCAAGAACAATACTAAGAAATAATAGTGAATTTCATGCAGGATAAATTCCCAATAAATAAATAATTTTCTTTTTTGCGGGAATATGTAAATTTTTATTAAAAATAATTGTTGAATGTTATAAAGATATTGAATTTAAAAAAAGAGTACGTTGTCGATAAATTATGTCAAAATCAAAACTCATTTGTTCTGCGTTTGCCGCCTTGCTATTGGATTTTTAATCCGATGGAAATGATGTGTGGAATTATATAAAAAAAAATTGAGCCAGTCTGCTAGTACTCGAGACACTGATGTGTAAACATATCCTATATCGACATCATCGATATGAAAATCTAATGCCACCTTAGACCGTGTGACGCCTGAATATAGACAAAAATTTATTTGGAATTGGTTGCCTATATTCTGGCGTTAGAAAGAACCTAATCACTGCGCATTGTTATGATGTCACAGAACTACCTGCACATTTCCGTCTCATTTGCCGAGATTTAGCCTCATACTGCCGCGTAAGATGTTTACAGATAAAAAACGATTATGTAAAATTAATGAATGACTCTAAGTCGAGAAATTCTATGCAAAAGTTGGAAATGAACTAGACATTGACCTACGGAAAGAGTTTATAGGCCATATAATTCAAAAAGAAACGGATATCCTATCTCACCTTGTGCTACTGATGGCGTACCTATATTTATGTACTTCTTCCGGTATAGATAATATAACAGATGCTTTTTTCTATTTGACTAATTCTATCACAAATAATTAATCACATTTGAGAAAAGAAAGTTGCCAACTAGATACAGTTTAGGTTTTTCTATTAATTTTGCGAAAAATTCAGTAATATTCAGTGTCTTATACAATTAATATTTCTTTACGCATTATATTTAGTAAAAGGTCGTTTTTCCTCATTCATTGAAGTTAAAATTTCTATAGATCCCCATTAATGAGATAAGCATTATTTAAGTGCTCTCAATTACAAAACTCAGTGCCAGTTGAACTTTGCACTTAAATGTTGCACTTAAAATCATATGTAGAATGTAACATCTATAATCCGAAACATATAACGTCATTGCACACAGATATATCACCTAAAAGGTTAAATATTATTTTTCTCTTACTACTTGTCCTATTTTCGCAAGAATGCAGCGAAGAAATACTGCAATATTTTACCTTAAAAGCTTTCATTATGTTAAATTATCGTACTAATCCAAACTAGAGAATAATCTGCTACTTTGCTTTAAAGCGCTTTTATCATTTGAGTCGCGCCTTTAATTTGCATATTTCTCTTTTAATTTCTATGAAGTTTAACGACGCACACCATTTTACTATAAAAACACAATATTAATATATACATTCTGTCTAAGCTGGAAGCGTCATGTCATTTGAAATACACCGGACCACTTTTAATGGATGTTACAAATGAGGAGGGTTCATACAAAAGCAGACAACTCCATTTTTTACCAAATTTATTTTCTTGCCGATTTGTTCTCTCTGGGATGGTCTCTAGGGCTGGCCTTAGTCAGATTCGAACAAAGCAAGACATATCCTACATTATTTGTCATTTAAATCTATGGAGTTCAACCAAAACAAGACATATCCAAACGTATATACGTAACATATCTAAAACTAAACAAAACAAGACAAATCCTATTACACGTACTTTTTCAGTGTGCAGTTTTATTTCAAAACAAGACATATCCCTATACGAATTTTCACACAAGAGTTTTTGCTGTTTTTCTCAAGTTTGTACAAAATGGAGATGTCTGCTTTTGCATGAACCCTCCTCAAATATTGAAGTCAAAACAATCTCCACCTAAGTTTGTTTACCAAAATATTGAATTCAGACGATCCTATGATATTACTGATAACATGAACGAAGTATACAAGGCAAAGACAATAGGAAGATGCTTATATTTTTTTTATTAAATATGATGAAAACATATTAACAATTTTTCCTTCCACATTCACACATTTTCGATAAATTTGTAAACTACGTTATTATCATCACGCAGTCACTTAGAAAATCGCATTTACAACGTATTTTAACTTTCATGCGCGATTTTTCGAGAAAAAACCAAAATAGGATTAGAAAAACTTTTTCAAATATTTTAATTGTAAATTATGAACATATACATTATGTACAGGGTTATTTCTTATATACTGACACTCCCCTACAACCCTTACTTTTTGGACCAAAAATGTGTAGGATTTATCCTTACCCCTTACAATCCGACCTCAAATAATACAAATAAGCATCATATAACCGTCAAAAATGCCAACTTTTAATTTTCTAGTAGAATATCCTGTACAGGTTAACTCTTTAACTGAAAATAGCCCTATTATTTTGAAAATTAGAAAAAAAATTGCGAACAAAAGTTGCTTTTACATGTGTTTTTATTTTAATGTTCACATTTTTTAAAGAACTTGAATTTTCTCTTAATTTCTGCATATTTTCTTGGCAATATTTAAGAGTTTTCGAAATATTGAAGATTTAGAATTACGAAATCTTATGTTTTTTTATATAATTGTTTACCTATTTAGATACGCACCGCTACTTGGAGGCAAAGGTTTATATTTCAAACATGATGGCATTTACATTTGAAAAATAAACCTTCATATCCAGATAGCAGCAGGAATCTAAATAGGTAAGTAATTATATGAAAAGGACATGATAGTATTTGGTATTTCTAAAACATTCAACCTTTCGAAAATCGTCAGTTTTGACACATGATATATTAATTATACAAAAAATATTTAGAATTTAATCCAAATTTCAAAATCATTAATAATATGTATATTAAAAGAAAATCGTGGTTAAAAATAGATAAACTCAAATAACATTTAATCGGAAAATAGTTGTCCAATTTCAAAAATAGTATATATTTCTATTTGTTGCCCGAATCATCCAGTACATTCTCCACAAAAATGAAATATATTTTTGTTTCGACTTCAAAACATCTACATTGAGTTAGGCTATTTTTGAAATATTTGATAATAAATATCACAAATTATCCCTGCACATTTCAATCGACAGCTATGGGGATACCGCGAATTATGTATAGGGTGTTCTATTTAAAAATATACACGTTAGTATTTTTTGACAGTTTTACGATACTTACTTGTATTATCTGATAACAGGTGCTGACGATTAAGTAAGATTTCTATAAAGATTTTTCTATCTCCAAAAGTAAAAACAGTTGGGTGTCAAAATATAGAGAACAGCTGTATTTTTTTTTTTTTTTTTTTTTTTTGAAATAAGTAAGAAGGTATATTATAGGAACTTTAAAAGTAATATTCAGACAAGGATGCTGACCATAGCACGATACAATATACATTAAGAATCTTTTTTCTTAGAATATATTAGAGAATTAATATCACATGTCTATTAAGAATACGATAAGAAAACCGCATGAATTTGGTCACATGCAGGCCACTGGACAATAGCACTTACGATATTTTATGCTAAGTAAATGTGTCTGGAAGCACCTCTCACATACCAAATTTCTTTCTCATTCGATAACCTGTCTACACTACCATTTTAAAAAAATATTCCAACAAATCAATTAACGCCTCTCTTCATATTTATATTTCAAGCGATTACCGACAAAAGTGAATATCAAAATTTCATAAAATTGTTGTGCCAAACTGTAACGTAGATTTAAAAACTGATATCTGCATGCGTACCTCTTACTTAGAATATCAACTATTAATCGCGAAACAGAATGTATTAAGAGGAATGCTAATTATATGAGCATAGTAAAACTTTTAGTAAATTTTCAATGTCAACGCCTGATTGAATCGATGTAATCTCCAAAAACTTTGTTTGCATTATCCTCTAATTTCTTTGAAAATATAAGTACTGTTTTATATACTTGTAATATATTTGGTATAACTATTAAGAACATGTTTTATTTGGAATATATCCTTAGTTAAGTCAAAATGCTTAAACACATATATGGTCAAAATACTTCTAAGCCGATTCATACAGATTAGAAATAGAATCATCTATGAAGGACTTTTCAAACACGCTTTTATTAAAATATATTTAATTGGCAAGAAATTTCGAAACATAATATCCCGTTAAATCAAATATTTCAAATTTTATTAAGAAAATATGTTTTTAAATTATTTTTAGATAATTCCTCTTATTTGCCAACTGCTATCTCACTTTATTAATGAACTAGACCTTCACTGCGCAAACTCCGCACTTAAAACCAATATTCGATAAAGCATGTACATTCCGAACCGTATATATCGTGGTTGACACCAAACTCTAAATTTTGAATCACCGCACACTTATATTTCAAAATGAATAAATATGTGTTTCTTACTTGTTTCATTTTGGCTACAGTGCACTGAAGATGCACCACACGAGTATGATGCATCTTCCCAAACTATTGTCTTATATAATGTTTAAATGGCCGCCCCCACTAAAACTGAAGATTCATCTATTCGGTGATCTAGCTTAAAAGCACTTATTTGCAATCATATTTGCCTGCGGCACTTTATGTGTATTATGGTGCACTAATTATTTTTGTTGAAGCACATTATAGCCAGGGTTCTTCTTCTATCTTTTTATGGTACATCCATTCCTTAGATGCCATCCGTGACCGGACTTGTCCTCTAAACTTAAGTGGTTCGCCATTTTTACTTTAGATCCTTATTTGTAACATTCCTCATTTTTTAAACGTTCTTGGAGTGTTTTTTATATTATTTTAATAAGTATGACTTCACAACAATTTGCAAAGAAGAGGTTTCTTGATTTTATTAAGCATTAAATTGGTTAATCACTGCTTTTAATTGTGTTGAAGGTTGCAAGGCGTGTTTTTGTAATCTTGCGACGATAATATGACTGACTACTTTTCAATAATTCGGTAAAATGCCTTTTATGTTAATTATGAAGCTCATGAAATATTATCGAAAGTGATCGCCTACAATTTTTATATTCAAAGTCGAATCGAATATCACCTCGCGTTATAGGCTTTTTTATTTCCAATTATTTTGGTCTGTAACAGTATAAGTTGGATACACGGGCCAAAATGGAATTAGTGATGCCGCCTAAATAAAAAATTCTCGTCTAGTCTCGAGGTTTCTCGACGAGATGAAGGGGTCAGTTTCTCTCGACATTAAATTTCGAGACGAGAAAAGAGTACTACTTCTCTCGGCCAGAAAGTCTCGTATATTTTAGAGAATTTCTGTATGCATAAAATGGTTTTCTGTACGGTGATTTCCGAGTATGCAATTATTAGAGCATTTGTTTCTATTAATGTCCTATATGATTTCGTCTTCGAAAAAATTTGAAAATGTCATTATATCTATAATAAGGTCGTTATCTGATACTGACGGTATGATAAATGTAAAATATATCATAATTATTCGTTGCTGATATAGTCTGTCAAGAAAGAATCCGGAAAAAAGAAAACACAATTTTATTATAATTTCTCGGTGAAAATTTGTATTACTTGAATTACAAAATTACAATAAATAGTTCACCTTATTTACATATACAACCTACATTTAACTCTAAACACTTCAAATATACGTCCAGGTACACCCGAAATTAGGTCACCGTCATAATATTCAGTGATGGTGGTGCAGGGATGTAAAACTGACCGAAAAAATCTTCTTTATTTTGTGGCACTACTCGTTTCACTTCAATGTTTAGTAGTCTTTATAATATATTTTCAATGCGACTAAGATCAGCTAAAGCTGCTGGCCATGGATTTGTTGTCAATTGGTTTTCTTGCATTAAAGCTTAAGTATAGACAGATGTAAGGTATCGTACATTATACTGCTGAAAACTCTACTCCTCTGACACCATAAGCAGTTTCTAGAAGGAAACCTACTTCTTTTTTTTTTGTGGCACACACACTAAAGGGAGATCCTATGGCGCTCGACGAGCAGTGTGTGTGCGAAGATGTTGATTGATACGGTGCTTGAATATTTGTAGGTTGTAATTAGTGGGAAACAGATGTCCTGGAAGTGAGTTTCACAGTGATGCAGTGCGCCAGAAAAAGGAGTTCTGGTAAAGCGATGTTCTAGGTGTTTCTAGTTGTACGACGAACTGGTGCGCTCCTGCCGTCTGTCGGGACTGTCTGACAGGAGTTGCCAGGGGCGGGATTATGCGGGCCAAATCCTGGAAACATCTGCCGTGAAAGTATCTCTAAAACAGAGGCATCTCGACCACATGTCTGCGATGTTCCAGACTATCCAGATTCCGTTTCAACTCTGGATCACCGACGAGACGCACAGCCCTCTTCTGAATGGAATCCAGCAGCTTTAGGGTATGCTTTGGTGCGGCACCCCAGATATGTGACCAATATTCTAAGCACGGCCTTATTTGCGCTTTGTACAGCAAGAGCAACTGATGCGGTGTATAGAGTTTTTCGTTGCGAAATAGCGCACCAAGCTTCTGGGAGGCTGATTTTGCGATGTTAGCAACATGGTCATGCCATGACATATTGCTGTTGACCGAGACACCCAGCAGCATGATTGACGAGGATGAAGGAATGGTCGAGCCTGCCATAATGATGTCAGGGCCCGCTGTATTGGCCCTCTTAGTAAACGTTGCTGCTTGGGTCCTAGCTGCATTGAACTGGACCCAAGTTCGGGTATCGGGTATGTAAGTCGTAACCATGATAGAGGTAGTTCACTGTTGTTGTTGTAGAACATACTTTTGTTTCTGTAAGGGCTAATATGTGTGGTATATTTGCTTGTAGATGTTGGTGTACCGAATTTATGTTTGTATTTAGGCCTCATATGTTGCAGAAATCTATTCTAAATTGGTTCGGTATCTTTGCTGTCTGTGAAATGCGGGATGAAGGGCTCCCAGGGCCACCCAGCGCCCGGAGATCCGAATGGCCGGGGAGTTTACTTCCGGAATATTTTGATCCTGGAAGCACCATCATGTCCATATATTCCTACTGTGGAACCCAGGACCACCAGCGCGGAAGCGGAACGTGATTTGGGAAAACCACTTAGTGTTTCCCAATTCTGGTGGGGTGGTCTACCACCTAGGGCCGCTTACACTCGAAGCATCGGCCTCAGACTCATTCCTTTGGCGGTCCCTAGTCTGACTCGTAGAATGTCACGCCAAAATACGTTGCACTATTAACGGTGCCATCAACTATACAGAGAGATGTAGTACCACGTTGAGATATTGCTGCACAAAGCATTACTTTACTGGGAGACTAACCCAAGCTCGAAACAATTTTCATCAGTTATAAAAACATTGCTAAAATTTTCTTTCTGGAAACGTTCACAAAAATCTATTCTTCGTTGCATTTGTAAAGGTATCAATGCAGATATTTTTTTATTTACCTTGATGTGTAGCCTTGTCTTTTGAGTGCATGCGGGCAGTTTCTGAACATGCTAAATTTTAAAAACCCTAGGCGCGGATTTTGTCGTCCTAAGGTAACTAAAACGTTTTAATTTTTTTCCGCAAATCTTACGCGGTCTTACATATTGCGCTTCTTCCTAGTTCAGTCAACTACACTAACTTTTTTACGCTTTGAATACCTTCTCTATGCAAAGTTTCCGCCTCTTTACTTTTTTCTGATTGCGACATTATTTCACAAATATTAAGCCTGCTTAGTGCTTACAGTCAACAATGTTTGACAGATGGTGTTGCCGTGCTATATCGATCATAGCCTACTATCGGCAGAACGTACTTGATGCATTACTTTTATCTTGGGATGTCACGAAAAAGAAATATATTAAAATTAAGAAAATTATAAAATTCCGGATACTTTCTAGATGGATTAATAATCTTGCTGTAAGTAGCTACTTTCCACACTAATTTAAGTGTGAAATTCAATTCTTTACCGTATAACATGCCCTTTAAATTACGATAAAAAATTCTGGTTTCCTGTTATAATAATTATTTTAACTAATTATAATTAATACTTTAATAACAAACTCATAATACTAAAATAGTAAAATTTCATAAACGTGAAATAGATCATTTTGAAGTAAACAAAAATATTCAATTTTAAAACACGCAATTTAATTGTTGATTATGTAACTATCTGTTGGTGGTCACAGTCGTCATATTGATTTACTAATGACTGTCTAATTCAAATTACACCTTCGTTATTTTCGACAGATACCCTAAAGGGTTGTAGATAAAATATCGTATTCATCACGTCTGGTATTGTGAACGCCGTCGAAATAAGAGAGGCTCTATTTGGTGTGCAGGTGTTGTTTCAGAGATGTAGGGATGTCATCTGTGATGTATATGCTTGCTTAATCGATTATCAAAAATCGTTTGGCCGAGTCCAACATGATAAAATGGTAGAATGCTGAAGCAAATAGGAATTAATCAAAGGGATTTAAACATATTTATAATCTTATATTGGAACCAGACGGCAGCTTTAAGTTTTGATGGCAGCCACACAGAACAAATAAATGAGGAGTGAGGCAAGGCTGTATTGTGTCACCCATCTTGTTTAACGTGTACTCAGAATACATCTTTCGAGAAGCACTCAACAACATTGAGGAACGAATCACTATAAACGGTATTAAACTGCTGCAGGAAATCCTACAAGGCAAAATTAATAGCAGGAGAACCCCTGGCCGAAGGAGAATATCTTGGTTGGCAAATCCTAGAACGTGGTTAGACAGACAAATCATCAGCAGAACTTTTCCAAACTGCCATCAACAAAGTAAGAATAGTCATGCTGATAGCCAACATCGGGAACGGATAGGCACTTGAAGAAGAACTTATAACAAAAATGATCATCATAACGTTGGCAATTAGATTAAAGCTACGTTAGAAAATGAAAATAGTTTTATATGTTTTAAAAAGAAAATCATACCATATCTTAAACTCAATCATAATATTTTTAGGGTCAAGCCCAGACATAATCCTTAAAACTGAAGAAACGATTATCATTGAGCTGAATTCGAACCAATGACTTTTACAAAATCTCCTTGCCGCTAAGCATAATAAAATGATTAATTTAGAAAATAATGACTACTTAACTCAACTGCCAAATTTGTATTTCATTCATGCGGAATAGGTACGTATAGAAGGCGATACCAGAGTACAAATAATTATTTATACCGTGGCGATGCCTTCTTCAAATCTTATTAAGGAAGTTATTTCTTACATATCAGAATTTAATAAATTTGTTTGCAAAAAGTTATTTTACTGCGCTTCTTCTTAAGTTTTCTAATAGGTAAATTAATACGTATATGTTATTATAGTCATATTATGTTAACTTTAATAATAAGCTATGCATTTGGTCAGTAAGAGATATTTTAATAAAGATCTTATTTGGATTCTTCATTTTATCTTGCAGATGTGTTTCCAACTGATGTTGGTCTAATTATCATCTTGATGTGTGCCCAAACTTCTTAGATTTTTTGGAACAGTTTAAAATCACAGAAATCATAATAATTATGTTGTTTTATGAGGCAAGGTTGTTTTGTTCTTGGCTATCATAGCTGGATACAATGTAAAATTCTAACAATGCACTCGATATGGCTTTTGTTTGATTATCATTATGATTTATTCCTTTGGCCAGGATAACCAAATTAAATTAAGGTAAATAAATTTACCTACTTTAAGTTTCATAATGTCTCAAATAAAAATGTATAAATGTGTTAAAAATTTAAACAATTTAAGTTAAAATAATATTTTTGTATAAATATGTACTTAATTAAAAATTAAGCGCTTCATAGAAAGATAAGCAAAACTTCACCTACTTTCTACAAATAACCTAAATATTTAAGCCAATAGTCTGGTTCTGAATTCCTTGCCGTATAAAAAATCCCCCTATTTTGTACTTACTGTTTTTATTACAATTAGTAAAAGTTCGCGTTTATTTTAATTAACCATACTTACATTTAAATACAGTTTTCTATTTCAGGACACACACACTCCCAAACACCCAAGGGAGATCCTATGGCAATCGACGAGCTGTGTGTGCGAAGATGTTGATTGACAAGGTTCTTGAATAATTGTAGGTTGTAATTAGGGAGAAACAGATGTCCTGCGAGTGAGTTCCACAGTAATGCAGTGCGCCAGACAAAGTCCTTGTAAAGCGACGTTCTAGGTGTTTCCAGTTGTACAAGGAACGGGTGCGCTCTGGCCGTCTGTTGCGACTATCTGACAGACGTCGCTGAGGGGCGGGATGTTGCGGGCCAAATTCTGAGAACGTCTCCCATGAAAATATCTGTAAAACAGGGATATCTCCGCCACATGTCTGTGGTGTTCCATATTATCCTGATACCGGGTCAACGCCGGGTCGCCGGCGAGACGCACAGCTCTCTTCTAAATGGAATCCAGCAGCTTTAGAATGTGCTTAGGTGCGGCACTTCAGATGTGTAAGCAATATTCTAAGCACTATACAGTTTTTTGTTGCGAAATAGCGCACAAAGCTTCTGCGAGACTGATTTTACGATGTTAGCAACGTGGTCATGCAAGGACATATTGCTGTTGACCGACACACCCACCGATATTAAGGAATGATCAATCCTGCCATAATGATATCAGGGCCCGCCGTATTGGCCTTCTTGGTAAACGGCGCTGCTAGGGTTTTTGCTACATTGAACTAGACCAAATTTATGTGGCTCCAGGTTCGAACTTTCTCCAGATCTTGATGAACCCCGCAGTAGTCACGTGCGGACTCTCACTCCGCGTGCGTCTGGTGTTGGCGATATTTCCCATTTCCGCCACACTGTCCCACTAAGTAGCTTCTCAGGTCAACCCAACGAATCGATTAGCATCGATGTTGGCGGTGATAAGTCCCACTAGCTGGTAAAGGTTTTTCTGATCTAAATTGGGAGACAAGGGTACTGTAATTTGCAAAACTGTGAACAGGATTATTGGTTTGGGTCAGCAGATCATTAATATAGATGAGGAACAGAGTTGGTAAAAGTATTGCGCCATGAGGCACTCCCGCACTAATGTTGAATGTGTCTGAGATATGTCCAACAACTGCAACGTGCAGAGATCCGTTCTTAAAGAAAATAACGACCCAGCTACAGAGAGACGCTGCGCTGGCAGTCCGAAGGACGGCAGTTTGTTGAGCAGTCCGTTATAGAAAACTCTGTCAAATGACTTTGAAATATCCAATGCAACCGCTTGAGATTCTCCGTAGTTCTCAATTGCCCTACACCATATATGAGTGACATAGGCTAATATATCTCCGGTCGATCTCTGTTTGCGGAAGCCCGTATTGGTTATCGCTAATTATTCTGTTGGTCTCGAGTTACCTGAGTAGTTGCTGACTGACTACACGTTCCATGCCTTTGAAGATTATTGAAAGCAAGGCAAATGGATGCTAGTTTGTGGGCGTGACTTTCTTGCCTATTTTTGGAGCAAGATGTACTAGAGCGACTTCCCAAGAAGATGCGCAAATCTATCTAAGTTCATATTTGAAATATGAAATGACCTTGTAAATTTGGTCGCTGGCAGTGACTGGATTAACGAAGTTTTATAGAAAGAATGAATTGTCTTTTTAAAGCCCACAACTTATAAAACTTGTCAGAATGTTCTCCAACAAGCTTTCGTTAGCAATGGGTTCTAAAAGGATTTTTGACTTGTTACATCTGAGCACAGCTTGCAATAATATTTTTTATTACAATTTACTCTATAATAAATTGAAATTTATATCTTAACTTAAATCAATGAAATAACTAGGTTCCGAAATGTTGGAACCAACCCGCTTATTTTATATAATGTTAATATGTGTAAAACGAAATATATATTACATCATTACAAGTACAAATGGTCTTTATACAATCTATTACTGTCCTTAATAGGTTTATAAAATAAAAATTATTTTTGTTTAGTAAATTTACAGTATTAGTATTAATCAAACAGTATATAATACAAAAATTAAATGAAATTTTGAGTGATTTTAGTAATGCTGAAATTATTCATCTCATGTGATTGATGGTTGAATACACTATGATTTTTCGGATAGAGATATGATTTATACCTTGTAATCCTCTAATAAATCAAGGAAAAACGATATGACCTATTAAAAGATTTTATAAATATTGAGCAAAAACCCATAATTTTTATTCAATTATCCACCATCTAATACCGAGTACATAAATATTTATTATTTAATATTAGGTATGTTATGTTTTTCAAGGCTGTGCAACGCTATATTAATTAAATATTTGGCAAAACGTATCACCCTTTTTATTGGATGATTTTAAATACACCCGAGAAAATTTGTCTAGATGTTGTTGATAGCTTAGCTCATAATGTAATTTTTTCTTATACTTACGACGCTCATCCTATGTATTTTCAGCTATGTCGGGTTTAACCGCAGCCTTATCATAGCATTTCGCATTACTTTATCTCTAATTGGTAAAAAATGTAGGGAAAATACTTTGATAATACGATCTTCTCTAAGTATTAAACAAATTTATTGAAAAAACCATATCTCGAATTATCTTTTCTTGTGGCTTTCTACTTTTCATCCTCTTTATTATTGTGGTGGTGGTGATTCATGCGTAACATGCAATCCTTTTCCTTAAAATCGTGACATCTTTTTCCAGTTTTTTTCTGAAAATATCTCTTATAGAGATTCAAGATCTTAGATGAAACTAAACTTATTGCTTTTTAATTGATGTTAAGTTGTTCATAGTGTCTAAGCTTCAGGTTTGTCTTGTAATTAGGCGGTTTTTTCCATTCTCCTTGTTAGAACTTCTATTCAAGATCCTTTATGCTAAATTTTTATGGTTGCTCTAACTTTTTCACTGTCGGGGTCTCCTGCGACTAAATAATTTTATAATTCCTTCACGTTCATCTAGACCAACAAAACTCGTCCAGGCCAACTCAGGCAGAATAGATCTTGGTAGAGCCGGATCACGACTTATTTGAGAAAATGTCAACAAGCACAAATTTTTACTGATTTCTTCGTTTAAAAAAGAAAATAGGGTTCATGATGGCCATGCTTCGTTGTTTAATTCATTTCTTTTGTTCCTCCATTCTAACTCTGATACAATAAACGCATGCGAATTTCTTCCCACACCCTATTTGTTTGAAATATATGTAATTTTTGAGCACTTACAATTATTCTGATAAAGAGAATAAACAAAATGTTTCTTTTTCTGAATTCTCCAACTCAATTCAATTTAGCAAGAACGCGAAGGTCTCATGACATATCTATTCTATAAAGATGTGCCATTATTGTTAGTAGCCGCGCAAACCGAATCATACACTACGAAGAAATTAAATTAGGCGTTTCAGTTCGCCAGTAGTTTAGATTCATTTGCCATTTTTTAAAAACATTTAAAAATGATGATACACCTCATCTCAGTAACAAACGCCAGTAATTATAGCAACAATAACATCTATTTACATATTTTTTCATAATCGAAATTTTATTTTATCGGTCTAATAAAACACATTAATGATTGAAATAAATTAAAGGTCATTTAATCTATTAAACTATCTTTTATTATTATCATTATTTTTATATTTGCAGTAAGCCATTGTGAATAAATACAAAGTTGCTTAAAAGCATACCTCGGTCGTTGTTGATATTTTCTTATAAGTTATGTTACCTTTAAGAATGTGATTAGACAGGTAAATGATTATAGGAAGTGCACGAGCTGCTCGTTATTCCAATTGAAATTTAACGTATACTATTATTTCGTCATAGAAAACTTAAGCAAACTTGCTTTTTAAATTATTGCACTTGATTTTTTTCTGGATTTCAAAATTAACTAATAGCCTAGTATTTTATTTTAGTGCCGTTTTTATTTCAAATTAAATGAAAATATACTAGCAAAAGTGATACTTTTTGTAAGGAGGCTCAGGAAGGAGCGGAACGAGCCTGGCAACTACTAACGTAAAACGTCACTTTTACTCCGAATAATAGATGCTATTTTTCCTTCAAACTTTGAAGTATTAGATTATGGTTAAAATGATTGAAAGCATATTAAATACCATAAAAACAGAGCCATCCCGCGAGCTTGGAAACTCATTGTTTAAATCATTGGAGCAAAAGTACTGTTATTGCTGCTGTCGGCTGGAGTGACGAAAATAGTATATTGTGTAACTAGGAGGAAAAGCAAAACATTCCTGGACGATTGTGGAGGAGGAGTTCCAGGAGTGTGCCTTTTCCTACGAGTGACACATACTTTTTTTTATCCGATCGGAATTAATTATAATACGTATTTATAACAATAGAACCAAATATTCTGGCAAATATTGCTCTAAATAAAAACGGTGTTTTAAATTTAAACTCAACATAGTATCAAGTTTTGAATCGAGCGAGCTTAGAGTTTATTACGTAACTAAGGAATCCACAGCTAAAGCTTGCTTTTGATAAACGTCAGATCTGACACACAAGATGTTTAAATATGACAGAAATTTTATATTCCCGGCCTAGGACGAAAATGTTGTACGTACAGTTATTGCATCTTGCCAAGCAACGAATACAATATACTGGAATCATGACTTTTGCGATGAGAAAACGCATGGGAAATGTATAGTTTTTCGTCCGATCGGATAAAATATATTATTTTTTTACTACTAACATGATAAATCACCATTATTTACTCCTTTCCTCAAATGAGAAGTAACATTTCTCACCCTAGGTAAATAATAATATTAAAAAAAACCTAGGTCAATAATGAAACGGAAATAGTTATTTGTGTATTTAGAGCGCAAAGTAACGGATTCCCGCTTGAGAAAGAAT
Organism: Pissodes strobi; assembly: GCA_016904865.1. Lineage (NCBI taxonomy): Eukaryota > Metazoa > Arthropoda > Insecta > Coleoptera > Curculionidae > Pissodes > Pissodes strobi. The sequence goes on along the minus strand of MU184110.1, from coordinate 183,622 downwards.
CTTTCGAAAACGGCAATCTTACTTTGCGCTCGAAAAACACACAGAACTTTTTCTACGGCCGCCTTTTTTAAAATTAAATCCACATTTTTCTCTATAGTTATTCTGAAATATTTCGAATAGAACAGGAATGCCAGCAACAAACTGTAAGAAACGCCCGACAGTCATTTATTTATCTTCGGTTTCCATGACCATTCACAGCACACTCGACGGAAAAAGTGAGAATTCTCTTTGCCATGTTCGCGCTAGAGCGCAAAATCAGGATCCACGGCATTCGTCGATTTTGCGACTTCATTTGAATTTAGTAATTAGTTATTTTGCGCGCGGTTGTAGAAAAATTTCATTTAAGTTTCAACTTGTTAGTTTGACAACTAGTTGTCATTTCGGATTATTTGAAAAATTAGTAGGAAATGATTAATTTCAAAATCTAATCAATTCAAATAATGATAAGGATTGTATCAGTGCTATTAGTAAAAAAATTATATATAGTATGACTAATTTTTCATGACTCCCCATGGTATTCTTATTAATATTGCGATCTTGTCAAAATTTAGATGGAAAGAAGGTACTTTGTATGTATGGAGCTGTCAGGAGATTATTAAATTCATTCTGTCAGCTAGACAACTGAACTTCCAGGCTACCTGATATTTCGAACTATTTTAAAAATAAGTAGAAAATGACTAATATAAAAATCAAATCGAATCAAATATGGTAATATATCAGTGTTAGTAGTAAAAAAAATTCTATATATACCTCGGTTGAGAAGGCCATTATTAACCTCGCAAATTATATCCTTCGGCGCTACGCGCCTCAGGATATAAAAGTGCTCGGTAAATAATGGCTTACTTCTTAACCTAGGTATATAATATACTATTATATGGAGGAAAAGTAACTTTTCCTCCAAATAAAATATGCTGTTTTTCTTCAAATGTTGACAAATTAATGCAAAAACATCTCTTTTTAATAGGAAAAATAATAATAATTATTAAAGATAAGTGGGTTCGCAAGGCGGCTTAGACCGGTGTCGGTAAATAGACACAGGTTGTTGCTATAGTAATGTAACATAAAGCTGTCAGTGGACACTGTCAAAAATAATTATTTTTTTTAAATTGCGTCTCCGTTTGCGTTTTAATTCCATATTGATAAGCAGTTATTGAGTAAGTTCGATTAAATAATACCCAATTTGTTCCTAAATTAGTGATTTTTTGAAATGCAGTGCACAAATTGAGTGATAAATACAAATTTTAGTTTAATAATTCTTGAGTTAATACAAACAAACAACAAAACAAGCGTCAACATTGTTTTGTTGTTTGTTTGTATCTACGTTGCTATGGTAACACTTTTACCTCCGCTGGCGAAAAAGTGAATAGTAAAGCTCCGGCGGAGGAAAAATGAAACTTCACGGCCGCCTACACAGTCGAGTATAACGGATTTACTGACGTTTAAAGTAAAAAGACTTTATCTATTTTGCACCGCTTGAATGGGATTTCTACCAGAGTATAACAAGCCAACTCTACTAATGAAGACGTCAAAAATGACTAGATGGACGCGGAAATGCTGATCGGGACTAGAATAAATGAATGTTTGTCTTCAAACGTCAGTAAATAATCCGTCATTACTCGACTGATGTGTAGGCGGCCGTGAAGTTTAATTTTTCCTTCACCGGAGCTTTACTTTTAACTTTTTCGCCGGCGCGGCGGAGTGAAAAGTGTTACCATAGCAACATAGAAACAAACAAACAACAAAACAAGCGCCAACAACTCAAGAATTATTAAACTAAAATTTGTATTTATCACTCAATTTTTGCACTGAATTTCTAAAAATCACTAATTTAGAAACAAATTGATTATTATTTAAACATACTTACTAAATAACTGCTTATCAATACGGAATTAAAACGCAATCGGAGACGCAATTAAAAAAAATTATTGCTGACAGTGTCCACTAACAGATTTATGTTACATTACTATAGCAACAACCTGTGCCTATTCACCGACACCGGTCTAAGCCGCCTTGCGAACCCACTTATCTTTAGTAATAATTATTATTACTATTAAAAAGAGATGTTTTTGCATTAATTTGTAAACATTTGAAGAAAAAACAGCATATTTTATTTGGAGGAAAAGTTACTTTTTATGGCTTGCTCTCTATTAACAACCTCACTCCGTTCGGCTGTTAAACACGAGCGCGCCATGAAAAGTATCACTATCACAATAATTTTTTTTTAAATTGCGTCTCCGATTGCGTCTCCGATTGCGTTTTAAATCCGTATTGACAAGCGGTTATTAAGTAAGTTCGATTAAATTATAACCAGTTTGTTCCTAAATTAGTATAGCTCCGGCGCACAGTGGGTTATGGGAGGAAAAAATGTACATTTTTCTTTTTCATGGTATAAACTAATTTTTTTTTCTGTTTCTCTTCTTAGATAACTATTTTAGTTAGTTTTAGCTAGTATGCCCAAATTTTATGCCGGATGACATGGAAATATATTTTTTAAATCAAATTGATGCCAAATTTTTAAACAAGATAGAAAATTATAACAATTTTATCCTATCAGCTTTTGCTATATCAAATAACTTGCTTAGTTTCAACTTTTGTACTAAACAAGCAGGGACTTTAATACTTATAAATATATTTTTATTTAATTTTTATGTAACGATTTTAAACCTTAAATCTTGAATATCTAAAGTCAAGGTAATTTTTTGTAACATTTCATATATTTTAAGTAATTTAACTACTAGCCATATGTACCCACATATTCTTATAAATTTATTTTGTTAGTATGTACTTTGGCCAAAGTAATAAAGCAAAAATCATCTGCGGATATTTGCGGATAAAGCTTAGTTAGCGGTGATTCTACATACAGGGTGTGCATGTTATATATTTTTAACACCCGGTATACTGTAAATAAAGGATTTTTTGGCATATGACTCTATGATAATATTTTCACCTCTTGGAACATACAATCTGATAGTTAAGTTGAATTTCTGATTTTCAGACATCGTCTACTTCGATAAAATTATCGAGACACTGACCATCTAACATTAATGTTGAAATATCTCGAAAACGGTGCGTCATATCATAACAAGACAAAAGTACCGTTTTTATGTAAAAATAATAGTACTTTCGACTTAGGGGCTGAAAGGTAAAAAAATCTTAATAACGGAAAAGTTGGGGCAAAATTTACATTGAAGCCCCTCCTACGTTACGCCCCTGAATTATTATTTTTTAAATTTGAAACAAAATCCGGTTAACACTTTTAATTTTATGATAGTATACCAAATTTCGTTAATTTATTCAACAACGTTTCAAAGATATTGCGGAAAATCCATCTTCAGGAAAGCCCATTTGGGGGGGCTGTAGCCCCCTTAGGAGTCACTTTTCGATATAAGTTTATTAAGCAAAATAAACTTATTTTTAGGTGATCTATCAGCCCTAGAAGTTTGTGTAGGTTTTTTTTGAAACACCCAGTATATGCGGAATATTATCATTTATACGCTTCTTCTAAAAAGGTTTGCATTCCTCCCGCCCCCGGTAAGGCCCGTAAATCGACGCCCCTGGGATAAAGTTTAGTTATCATTTCTATTACTAATATGAAAAAATAACCAAAACCAAAATTATGAAGCATTTTTAGATACTTAAATATTTTTTTCCGGAAAATGCCTATTTTTACCCAGTGTGCGGCGTGGCGGAGGAAAAATGAAACGTCACGGCAGCCTACATAGTCGAATAATGATTGGATTTTATTGTAGAGACTTGCGGTAAAAAAATTATATTACCAAAATGACCAAAAGAAAACATTTGAAATAATTTTGAACCGCTAGGGGGCGCAATAGCTATGGTCAGGTAGAATAATGCATTTTACTCAAACATGTTTTATCATAAGTTGATAAAAGAATGCCACGACTGTAATCCTCACGAGATTCTGCATCTTTTTGGTTCATCACTTTTTATTGTACACTGATAAAAATGTGGAAAAAAAACCTTAATAAATATTTCTTTGTTTTTTATTTACTTGCTTTAAATAAAAATTATATAGATTAAACAAAATTTCTTTGATTTAAATAATTGGGTGTGATTGATTTTTCTTGGTTATTTATTTGCCTTGTGATAGCAAGACTGTTATCCATATTAAACACATATTTATTCGCTTTAAAACTTTAAATGTATGAAACTTCTCCGTTATTTAAAACAAATAAGGGTTGCTTTAAATTAAAGATTGTGAATATTTGACCAAATATTATTACTTCATCCGAGTCTCGTATAACTCGTAGCAGTTGTGCAGCCGCGTCTTTGAATATAAAATTGACAGGAAGGAGCATAACGTTATTTTTATGGGACCGGACAGGGGCTTATATATGGCCGCCGACAGTTTCCGTTTGTCAGTGGCGTGCACAAGTTTAAAAGGGCTAAAACTAATAGATATAGTATATTAAGATACTAGTTTTAAATGACCATATTTTATCGCATGAGCACGAAATTAGGAAACGACCCGCTTGCTTGTCGAAAAAAACTTCTTTTCGACACTACTTTGCGTATCGAAAAGACTTCTTTATGATACCAAAATAGAAAAAAAAATTAAAACCTTTATAGAGCAAAAGGCAATTTGGGTCCACACGAACTAAATTTAAGAATTATGATTTTTCGGTTTAGTTTATCTATTGTGGAACTTAAAAAATAAAAAAATTGTGGTGGGAAATTAATTTCCCAAAGAACACAATCGTGCTTTACAACCACATTTTTTTCAGGTGTATTTGGACAATATTATTCACGCCTTAAAAATAAGCAACAAAATTATATAAATTGTTTATTTTTTAACACAAAATATAATTGAATCGGTCATTTTGAAAACAAGCTAAGTCCATATTTGGGCTAAAATGAAATTTCGCTACCTCATGATTATTTTTGTATTAAAATATACTACTAAAAGTACTCTCTTTTTCGCGTGGATGGACAAATTTTAATGCAAAAACCATTATGCGGCGACGAAATCTCTTTTTGGCCCTAATATGGACTTAGCTTTTTTTCGAAATGGCCGATTGAATTAGTTAAATCAAAACACTCTTTAGCAAAATGGTGGGAACAAAGTACACTGTGGGCTTTTCGAATCCACTCTGGTTTTTGTTTACGAAGTTAATCCAAAAAGCTCTGCGTCTATCTTTGGGAAACCTTAAAGATCAAAATAATAATAATTATTGCTTCGACGTTATAAAACGATTTTTATGTATTGAGTAGGTACAATAATTATAAATAAGAATGGCGAAAACACAGATCATTTTAGTTGATTACTATTTTAATCAACATGCTAAATATTAATCATTTCTAATAACAATTCAAACAATATAATTAAATAATAAAATATGTAAATGGAATTTTGAATTTGTTACGCGTTACGCCCTTGTTACGCCCATGGTGTTGATCGTGATATAATGACAGTGACATAATTAAAAATCGAAATAAAGTATTTAAGTGTAACTAATTAATCAGAAAGGGTACTTAATGTTGTTCCTAAATTTTAATTTTCAATCATTTCGATACAGCCGCAAGCAGCCCAACTAACCATTGTTCGATTTTCGATTTCGTAAATGCACAACGTTCCGGCGATTATGACAGTAAAATGCGGAAACGACTTTGATATGACATGATTAGGGGCGTGAATATGGCCGTTTCCGTCGCAATTTTTGTAATAGGCAAATACCATTTGTACTCCTTCCTGTCAATTTTATATTCAAAGAGCCGCGTCGACGCTCTACGCTCCTCCAGCCCCCTTCTCGTGCCCTCAGTGCAATTTCATTTCTGCTGCCGTCCTATAGGGAGATTTTATAGAATATATCCGCCCAAGGTCGCTATATTTTTTAGAATTTGTGATGGAAAATACATTAATTAAGTGGGACTTGGGTCATTTGCGCCCTCATTTCAAGGTAAGTTACGTTTTTATTATATTACTTAGCTAGGTACATAATTAATCGTTTGTTGTAAATAAGAAGCGTTCTTTCATAACCAAAATGCGGTGAGCTTTACTAGTGATTAAAGATTGTTTTCTGCTATGACTACCTACAAACGCAGATGAATTCACGCGATATACGCCTACAATAGTGAATAACAGTACGCTTAGGTAGTTTGGCGTACGATCTGGATTGAGTATTTTTGCTATTTACGTTGTACAAGTTCAATGGCATCCTTTTCGTTCTTGTACCTACCTACCTACGTAATAATGAATTGATAGGTATTTCAAAGCCCTATTTATTCAATCTGAATAAATATATGGTTGATTCATAGAAATATAGTTTTGAGGCAAATTGTTTTTATTTCGATTCTAATAGTATTTCAAAAAAATATATATAATAATAATAATAATAATAAAATGGATAAGATATACTTTTAAACAATATAGCAGGTTTTTCAAATAGCATCATGAACAATAGTAGCAATTGTTTTGTTTCTATTATTTTATGTTTAAGTTATTGTTGTTTTATTTTTAGATCAAAATAATTAGTCGTATGAATAAAGTGTAGCAAATGCTTTTACCCTATCTCAGTCTCTTTTTGCTGCAGTAAAGCCGCATATGTTTATCTCAAAAAAGTATTTGCTTCTGTTTTATTCATATGAGCCATTGACGGCATCGAAGTTTTACGTAGCCTGATGGAAATCGATTTAATGTCGTTACTAACAAATCGGTGACAATCTTGTGCCATTTTCGTTCAATGCTCATTATACTGGATCTGGAGAGGTAGTTGTATGTCATATTAGTTTAATTAGTAAAATGTTACTGCCTATTACTATTTTTATATGATACATTTTGTATATTCATAAAAACTAGCGAGTTTCCGTTTAAATTAAAAAGTAGTACATTTTATCCCATAATATGTTTATGTTCCTATCTAGTATTTAGAAAAAAGATGTTTTTATTTTATAATAATAGTTTTTTAATTTTAAAAATGATTTAGCTTTCAAAACTAGTGATAAGCAGAGACAAAATATTCTGATTACATTTTTTATTTATATTTTGGGAATACTCATTTTGTGCTTTGTTTTTAATACCTTTGAATAAAAATGTTTCTTGGATATCCCTTTTAAACTTTTATTTTATTTACTGTGGAATTTGGAAATTAAAAAATTAGTGTTCTAACATACCATTTACAAATCGGTGGATTAGATAAGGTTCGGATTTTGGATTCTTTAGCAATTAAGAGAAAACTAAGACAAATAGTTTAATTCAGCTAAGACGTGAAACCTAAATACGTCTTAAGACTAATAACAGTGTTTTTTAAGCTACATATTTGTTATAGCTTTTTTTATTTGGTTAATGACACCTAATCACTCCTAATCACTCATCTAACTGAATGTCAATAAATAGTTCTTTTAGCAAGATCAACACATATTTGCAACAGCTAAAATTTATTTTTTTTATTTAATTCATTACCATCACAAACAGGCCACATTGAACAGGCTTGAGCAAATAAAAATTATTTGATTCAAATAAAAGAAACTATTTCGTACAAATGCCGAAAACATTGGTTTAAATAACATACAAAGCTTTTGGAACAAATATACCTCAGATTTCAATCAAGACACAAAGGTTTTGGAACATATATATGTTAGATTTGTTTCAAAAGCTTTGTATTTTATTTTAATTCGGCCGGGTATTTAAACCAATGTTTTGGGTATTTGTACGAAATAATTTCTCTTATTCGAGTCAAAATAATTTTATTTGTTTGAAGTTATTTTTGCTTTGGAGTTTGGAACCTCCGGCAACATGCACTAAAACAGAGTTTTACCACAATACCAAAACACACCACGCACTCGACGCGTGTTTCGCTAACCATGCTAGCATCATCAGGAGATGATTTAAACTAAAATTAAAATATACCTAACTCTCTTTTATACTACTGTTTGCTTAATCAAGCGGAACTAAAAGGAACCAATCCTGGAATCCCACTAGTCACGCTTGATCAACCAATACAATGGACTATACGGAATAGGCCCTCTATCTATATTTAAACTATTCTTACATTTAATAATTTCCATACTTTCATATGCGTCCAATAATCTCATATCAGTTATATTATGAATTCATTTTAAATTTTTAATTGTTATTCTATGATTATTATCAAAAGCATGCTCGGCAACACTTGATTTTTCTGTTCTACCATATTTTAGATGAGCTATATGTTCTTTGAATCTCGTTTGTATAGATTTTCTAGTTTGCCCAACATATTTTTGGTTACAATCCATACATCCAATTTCATATATTCCAATTCTTTCTAATATTTCAATTTTGTCCTTTGGACCACCTAATAATTTCTTAATGTTAAACTGAGTCTGGTATACTAATTTTAAATCTACTTCAGAAAGTTTTTAAGGAAACGTCGAGTGTATAAATTCTGTTTCGGTATTGTGGATAAAACTCTGTTTTAGTTTAAAGTTATTTTTGTTTGATGTAAATAACGATTATAAAATCATATTGTTTGTTCGCAATAAATATTTGTTTCGAACAAAGAAAATCTTAAAAATAAATCAAATATATATTATTATTTATTCAAACAAATATTTGTTTGAATAAACTCCATTTTGATTTGGATCAAATAATTTTTTTTTCAGTGTAGGGAATCAAATAAGCGCGGGGGTGGTAGGGTTTGTTTGACTCAACATATTTGAGCAAATTAGACTCATTAGAGAGAGGAAACCTTATTTATTAAGAACAAAATACACCCATGACAAACCAGTTTTCGCTATAGGCCACTGGGGGGCGCCAATTCAAAAGTTCACAGTTTTTTTCATTTTTCTCGGAAATTTCAAATAGAATGATACAGTTATTTCAACAGATATAGAAAATAGTTCAAATTTTCAAGAAAAAATCTTTAAGGCGCATATCGATAACTTCACGCGTTCAGAAGTTATTGCCAGAAATGCCAGAAGAGCATTTTTTATCCATGCATGTATTGAAAAAACAAATTAATTTTCGAACTTCATATTATTAAGAATAATTATTATGTAAGCATTTAAAGAACTGAATTCGAATCATATATTTCAATTTAATGCCTCATCACTTCAAACTATCTCTCGACATGTTCAACATATTGTTCCAAACCTTGTTTGGTGGAGGAACCTGTCGCTTCGATTTAAGCCGCTCCTAGTTAAAGAATTGCATCTCGAATAATATTTTCTATGTCTATCCTTGTCGTCGGATGTCTTTTAGTCATACCCATAAATAGAAGGCGAGACACGTCAAGTCGGGAGACCTGGCCGGCCAAGGAAATAAGCTATCCAGCGCCCCTGCAAGGTCTCGTTGATATGGTTTCGCACATTAACAGAAAAATGAGCCGTCCAACTGCATAAACATGTGTCGCATAGTTTCCAATGGCACTCTTCTAACAAGATCGGCAACTCAGTAATCAAAAACTCTAGAAAGACGTCGCCAGTTAACGGTCCATCGAAAAAGGAGGGTCCGAAAATTAGATTTCCGATACCTATTACCACACCACACGTTCAGGCACCAGCGACCTGCACTTCCCGCATATAATGCAGAATTTCAGCAGACCAGTAATGCATATTATGTCTGCTGACTCTCCCCTTACTATTACTCGTCGGTCCAAAGAATTTATGACAGAAATTGTCTGTCTTCCCGAATCATGCCAAACATACATTGGCAATGATTTAATCTATGATCGAAATCTTCTTCATTCAGGGACTGATGTAAGGCTATATAGTAAAGATGTAGTCTGAAAACAAAAGGCAACACTTAAATACATAGTCAAAAAAAAAACACTAAACTATGTATTCAAAAGGATATGGTAATAAAATGTAGCGAATTTACCTGTAGTATTTTAAAATATTACGAATAGTAGTTCGTGCTATACGCAAGTCTGAAGATAATGCCCTGGTTCCTATCTGTCTATTTTACTCTATGCCAGGGCATAAACAGTATTGTTTTCAGTTCTTCCATTGCGACGCCTACGGAATTAAGACGACGAAAATGCCAGTATCACGTAATCGTTGTGCCAAGCGTGGAAACCTCTCCTACCGTAATGACAGGGATCTGGATACCGCGCCGCGTACTGTCTTCCACCAATTGCCGCATTTTGAACACACTCGTAATAGAGCGCTAACATATCAGCGGCTTCTTCGTTTGTGAAAGGCATCCATCCTGCACTCTACGATTTTTCTCATAACGATTACGACAATCAGCTGGTAAAAGGCAACACCTGGCGGGATATAATAACTGATCAACTAGGAAAAACTTGTGAGTATTACCATTCCGCAAGTAGTTATGTAACACCAGACAAGCAAGCACAATCTTATCGGCATTTTGAGGGTACACATCAGTCTTGTGTACAAAATCCTAAATCTTTGGACCAGTATTCCAATGGCATTCTTTACCACCCTCTGCGCTCGAGCCAGTCTATAGTTAAAAATTGTTCTGTGTTAGGCGGATAAGGTCGCATCAGATAGTTTTTTAAATGGAAACCTTCATCTCCTAGCATAACGAAGGGTAACAAGTCTTCACCTCTAGGAACTACCCTTGCGTTTGGCAAACGCATGTCTCCTTCCTCAAATAGAGTTACAATGACAGATCGTGCCAACAAACCTACATCACTTGCCTTCCCATAACCCCCTAAATGAACCGCAATTAATCTATTGTGGGCATTAACTAATGCCAGCAGGAGAATGTTCCTTTATAATAATTATAGTAAACACTTCCGCTATCGAGCGGGGCTTCTTGCCGTGTTTCCCATCTATTATAGCAGCAAAACAACTAGGAAATTGCCACAACCTTTCAAATTCATCGGCAATTTTCAGTCAGTCGGCCACCGTGAGAGTTACTTATTTATAAGGAGACAAGTTTGGGAAACTTTGTAGCTGAAGCTCATGGGTATTTTCGAATTTCCAGATGCGAGGTATCGACAAACCATAATGTTAGAGCGAGCCGCTTCTCTGTTGCCATACTTTTCCGGAAGGTGATGTTCTTTCTTTAAAGGGGTGGTTTAACCAGTACCAACAAGTTGGCAAATTTTTTATAACGCATTCTGAAGTACCTCACAAATTTAACTGGATCGTCATGCAGTCTTAGAAATAGAGCGTGGAACTCTCATTGCAGTGTATAATGGATGGATCCAAAACCGTTTCCTCTTCCGGATCCTTACCTCCTGCACTAAAATATTTTAGTGTATCCATTCACATTTGAAAAAGACGTTACCGTCGAAACACGTGTCATGTTTAAATAAAGTTAGTGAAAATCTTTAAGTGGTTTACTTATTTAAGTGGTTCTTAGTACTATTTTCTCCTACAGAAAAATAGAAAGATACCAAAAAGATCATAGTCGCAAAGTGGCTGTCGACTAGAATCATAAATTATTCCCCATTGGTGAAATTAATCCTTCACAGAGTAAAAAATTAGATCTACTCTACAATGCGTAGCTTTTATTACTTCACATATCTTTTTGCTCGTTCATTATAACAATTGTTTCTTCACAAGATATTTTTTTACGAAAATAAGCTAATATAAATAGTTATGTTAATGTTCGCTAGCAACTTACTCAACTTACTCTCTTTTGATACATTATTAAAAATTATTTTTGGAAATTTAAATGACCTATTTTAAAATTATTTGTAAACTAAGGCTGTGTCACAGGCTGTGTTATAGACGTTTTCAATACGTTTAAAAGGCAACCAAATGACTTGACCTCATTATAAAAATAGTTAAACACTAAGTAAATAATTTGATTTAATTAAAAAAAAATATATATATGTATTAAATACCTAATTCAAATTTTAAATTTTTGAAGAGGCAACCCGCCTTGGTGGCGAAATACCCAAAAACTGTAAGTGTGTAATTTATTAATGTCACATCTAGAAATCATTCACACCAAATAAATAGGGCAATATTACATATTGAAATAAAAAAAAAGAAATGTTAAAAATAAATATGGCAATAACTGTTGACGTACTACTTTAAATAATCTTATTAGAGACAAATGGTAATAGGTAATCCTAATATAGAGACATAAGAGGATATGCAACATACCGATTAGGTCTACATTTAAAGTTTGTTAACATGAGCCTACTGCATGAGTGTCCCATGTTAAAATACAATCGAGTACTACAACTAAAAAAATTATTGGAGCTTCATTACTGAGATATTGTCTTTACGAGTCGAAAAATAAAAGTTTTAGTTTTGCTATAATTTAGAGATAATTAGTTAGAAAAATACCTTAAATCATTACTGGCATATCTGTGGGTTAAATTACTCTAAATCTACCTGGTAATATAAATTGATATTTATGTTAATATAAAAGATGTTTTGAATTTACTGGATATCTTGAGGGCATTAAATAAATCCACTTTTCGCAAATGCCTATAAACCAAGTTGTGGTTAGGTATGAGTTGTTCTGCGACAAATTTTAGTGCACTACTCAGGTTGTGACTTATCATATTTGCGGATTTCGATACTTTAATTTTGTCCTAGTGAGAGAGCAAGAAATCACCTTGAGATGATTTTGTAGCCAATTTAAATGCTAAGTTATTTTAATATTCTATTAAATCATATAAATTATTTGAGTTTATAATTTATGTGGGCAAAATATAATTTTCTTTTATATACTCAGGAATTATTGCAATAACTTTATTTTAAAGAAGCTTTTAAGTTCTTAAATTGATGGGGCACATCAGCTAAAAACTAAGCTCGTTCCAAAGGATGTAGAATGGATTAATTATTTCATTTTAACCCGCAGATATTCCGCATGTTTTCCACAATACCTGATTGCATGAACCCATGTCAGACCTATTAGGGATTATGTTTAAGTTAATTTATGAGACTCAATAAAAATTATTTGTATTATATCTTGCCTCCAACATAGTTGCTGGGAAAAAAAAATAAGCAACCACCTACTTCCATCTTGTATTTATGCCAGCTGACATAAAAACTAATACATGGGTAGCTGCTCCTGAATGCTTAGGAAGAGTTCCATCCCCAAAATATTTATATGAAGATGAAACAATTATTTTACCTAGTGTTATAACAATTTCGTCTAAAACAAACATACAGTTACACTGTCTTCCCTTAAGTGACTCAATTTTAACCTATAGGAACTTAAACACTTCATGTTAGTTGTAATTGACAATAACATAAACAAAGATAACTGATAATTTTTAAAATTAAATGAAATACGTATTAAATTTATATATTTTATAATATCTTCACACTGTTCACACTAATAACACGTCGGACCGCCTCTATTTCGTAAGCATTCTGCTAGTCGATTGGGATACTGGCAATTAGCGAATCAATGCTAGCTTGTGGTATGCTTCTACAATTTTTCATTGAAACACAGCAACATCATTTGAGGGTGGCTGCAAATTATCAATTATCGTCCCAACGGTATACCACACGCGTTCGATTGGCTATAAGTCCGAAAGCTGCGGAAGCAAATTAATGCTGGCGTTCTCAATAAATTTTATTGTAACGTTGGCGGCAGGGGTATGCGTTCCTGGAAGCTCTGCTTCTCCCAGAATCATCATCCACATCCGATAAGAGATTATAGCATCGTAATGAACTTCAACATCCTAAATATGAAGGTCCAGCCTGTATAAAATAATAAGCCCTATTATTACCGCGCCAACCTATATGCGTAAGCAACATTTCAAGTTAAATAAACGCATCGAGAAAAGACAATAAATAGCACTCTATCTTTGTCATACGGACAACAATGCGTCCAGCATTTTCTTAATACATCTCTCTCCCGCCTGCCCGACAACTCCGAGCTTCCACAAGCAAGATCTTCAATTGCTTCTCGGTTTACATACGAAATTTTCGGGGTCAAATGCTAAAGCCTAGAGGCTAAGTCCGGAGTGCTTTACCGTCGAATAAGCAGTTGTATTGATTAAATATACGCGTTCACGTATAGTTTGCTGGAAATCAGGAATTTATTTTTATTTTGAATAGATAGACGCAAGATAGTTACACACAATGGCATCTTCATCGACTGATTTTTCGAAAGGTGCTTTATCAGCTGTTAAAGCTGAGTACTTGTGTAGTGTGCTTCATGTTGGACAAACGGATCAGCTCTCGGAGTCTGTTAAAGAACCAAGTATAATAAATAAATATGTCAAATACTGAGATGGAAAATGAGAGGAAAATCCAATCACCCTATAAATTGGCGAGTTTTTATAAAATGCTTCCCTTCTTCCAAATTCTGGTGGCGGTAAGTGGCCGAGCATTATCCTGCTGGAAAATTGGGTTATCAAGACCTTGAAGGTATTGCATTAATACTGGTTGAAGTGCCATCAGAGACAAACCACGAAGTGATAAAAAGTTTCGAAGTAATATGAGAGAAAGATCGATGCTATCTCTGTTTGAAAGATGAAAGCAGAGGGCGCAATTAGCTCGGGCCGCCAAAAGCGCGGGAAGTTTGAATATTTCTTTGATTGCTTTACTATTATATTTTAGCCATTCTGATGCCGTGAAGATCTTTTAATTCTATTATGTATTCGCATGACTAATTTTAAAAAGGATGAGTTTACGCAATGTTCACAAATAGTTTTAGATAAATATTCACACAAATACATAAGATTTTCAAAATCTTCACTTCATCAAAAGGGAGAGAGCATCAAAGTCGCTGATATAAGAAAATTCCAATTTTAAAAAATGCTCAAAATTCATTTATTTTCAAAATTTTGGTTAACAAAACCTAAAACGAAAAGTTGATCGAAACAGTATTAAACTAATCTACCGTAGACAATAGACAATACATGTTAACCGAAATGCATACATATTTCATAAAAAGCATAATTCATTAATACATATGAGTCAGGTGAAATTAATAGTCAGAGTATAATACAAACAATAATAAGTGATTTCAAGAATTGTCTGCCATATGTATTGACTTAAGATAAATAATAAATAATCACTAGAAAAAATTCAAACAAATGTCACGGTTCATTATACAGATAAAAAATTATATTTAATGTCTGATGACGCACAGTCTTTTACAAGATAAGGGAAACAAAATATGGTCTAAGCCTTTAAAATAATACTTATGTATAGATTGTTCTATTGTGCATTTTTCAACTTCCTCTTTGCTTAATCCACAAACAATGCAAGCAGCTTCAAGAGCCATGATGCTGTTTGTTTTGTCTCTATTAAGTAGTCCACTGATCCACTGCACTACTTACACAAATGAACGTTTCAGTCACAAGATGAATGAAAAAGTAGATCTATTAAGCAAACTTTGGCTCTATCTGCGATCACCTTTGGTGATGCTAAATAAAGAGAGAGCTATACGGAAATGCATTGAGTAAAATAGATAGCATGAATACGACAAATGTAATGATGAGCGTTTATTGTTGCTGGAATAACCACTAAAGGAGACCTATTTCCATGACATAGACCCTCAGAACATCCCACTATGAGCAAATGCCGTATGACGTTGTACAGAAAACCAGACTTTTTCCTTTGGCCAGGGTGACTTCTGACTATCCTGCGACCATCCTGAGCCTACAAGCAAAATCGGGATTCGTTACTAAAAACAATTCTATTCCATTCCCCATTTCAATTCAATATTTCGTTACAGTAATGCGTTTAGGGCATCCAGGTAGAAATCGGCGTTATTCTTCACCATTTTCTGTCCATCTTCACCAACATTGTAGCGACACTGCGCCTAGTGCGTTTAGCAATATTACTAACTGATAATCCAGCTTCTCGTAATCCAATTATTCTGCCACGTTCAAAGTAAGTTAACTGCTGAAAATTTTAACGTTGGCGAACAGAAAATATATTTTATACTATAGTTTGGAAAAAATAGACCTACATGTTTGCTTAATACTGCAATGCTTGTTGTTATTGTCAATAGTAACGTGATTAATTTTTCGATTCTTTTAAAATCCTCATCGATCGAAATCCGTCAACGTTTACTGGACGTTGGCAATATATTAAGCTTTTATTTTAGTTTTTCGAAGCAAATTTTGCTGACCTAATAATTTACTAGATACATTATTAAGTTTTTGTTGGATTCCCTAATAATATTAATATTGTTAATAAACATAAATCATTACATGAATGTATATTTTGTTTCTTTATCAGATGTTGAAAAATATTTATTAAGGTCGACCAATGTTGACAAACGAACAGATTAGGGTAAAGGCCAAGCTTACCAAAAATCATGCGACGGTTGCAAAGTGTCATTTTGGTGTTCAGATTTCAAATTTTCTGGCTGTACAGGTGGTGATAGGCAGTTCTTTGCTGCACTGCATGTCCATAAAGTCTATATGTTATTTTGTGTATTATCTTGAGAAACAGCTTTAAGAGATGACTCATCAAATTTATTGTTCTAAATGCACCGCAGGTTTTGGCACTTGGTTTTTTTGGCAGTGTGATAAGTTCTGACTTCAACCAATCCGCTAGAATTTCTCCTGTTAAGTAGATGTTGTCGAATATTCTATCATAAGTTATAAGTTATATACATATATATATTATTTTCGTTAAAGGCTAGGCTAAGATATTGCCACGAAAAAAAAACTTAATTCGCATTTCTCTATAATGTTAGGCATGTCTTGAAATTGGCAGTATTCTTGGTTTATTTATATGACGGCTTGCGTCACTATTTTATAATAAGGCGCCTCCACCACATGTCACCCTATGCTAGCGTTTGGGGATGATTTATGTAGCTCAGTTTAGGATCGATTTACGTTAAGCGAGAACATATGAAAAAGAAAACACTTTGGTTGAAAACAATAACAACGCAACCACTTATTACACGTTTAAAAACCATACAAATGAAAAATAAATAATAAGCTTCAAATTTTCTAAATGCAAATATCTCATACGTATATGCCTTTCGACATTGCAAAAGCTTGTATTTTGTTATGCTTTCTGAAAGATCTAACCCGAACTATCTGTTATGTATTGAAAGTAATATGACTGGTATCCATGAATTAGCGGAACACAAGTAACGAAAAAAAAATGTTCATTCTTTGGGATCATCTTTTTATTTTTTTTCTTCATTGTATAAATTCTATCAAAACTTCATAGACCTTTCGACATTTGTGCTTTCTACTGTGCCTTGTAGAATATTCGGCCCTGAACAGCTGTTCGCCATTGTCAACATAAGAACATCAGAGTTGTTCCTGTCGCTACAATTGTACTGAAATCAGTACAATCGATGATATATCTGTACATTAGTACAATTGAACTAAATGCCAATCCAAAATTTTGCGGCTTTCCGAGATTATTTCACATAATTTTGCACACTTCAACTAAATTGCCACGACCTGGCCACTGATTGTTTAAAATCTTTGTGTCAATACATGTCATAAATCAGTATATTGCAACACTGAAACAGCACACTACACACTACCTTATGTCAACAAGAATAACTCTGAAGAAAATATTATGACATTCTGGCATGCCCGGGAATATTCAAGCGGATACTCTTGCAAACGTGGGTAGAATTTGGATGTTCCCAAAGATAAGGTCATTGATGCGGTTGAGGTATATAATAACATTTAATACAATCTCAAAAGCGATTTAAACAAAACTGAGACAAATTCCCAGTTAAACTGTGGTTTTCATTTAGTACCATTTAAAGGCCGTAGACACATTACAATGATAATTAGTATGATAACTAGACACAGGTGAACTCTTGCACAAACTTAAATTTAGAGAAACTCCACTTTGTGAATGTGGACAAATTGAAAGTCTGAATCATATCTTTTTTGAATGCCCTATAAATGAAATCAGGCTCTGGATTTATACAAAGAGATCACTAAAGTACAATACACCTCACCCATTACAATTATTAATATGATTTTAGCTTAATCCTCTAATGGGTCAATGAAAATTATGATACAGTTCCTTAATCACAATAAAATAAAATTGTGTTGCCCAACATATAGATATAGCCTAAGCCTATCCAATGTCCTTGTTCCTAGATTTGTGTGTATTTTATTGTTCTTAGTTTGCCTCTGTATGAGGTCTTATTAACATTGAGCCTATTATCAGCATTAAGTCTATTAATTCACAGTACTTTATATTAACCGAATCAGTGGTATTATAGATGGGCACGGGATGGTCTAGAGCCGGATACAACGTGGTTATTACGTACTGGAGCCAATTGCCTAGAAGCAAAGCCCTAAACAAGTAAGCAAAATATTGGACCTGACTGACGTTTAACATTCTTGCTCTATTTTATTTAACCTGTAGTTATTTATATGGTTGGACAAAAATCGTATTTAATTAATGCACAGAAGAGTATTCATGTAAACTGTAGGTAACTGAAGCAGAAACTAACTGGCGCGGTGGGTGTGTCAGCATAAGCGTAAAAATATTTGAAACGGTGTTTATTGAGTGGAATTTCTATAATTAGGTAGAAAACTGGCCATTGCAATAAGATTTGTAGAACTATGTAGGAATAGGACTTTTAGACGTGGGTGGTTCATAATAAAGTACACAGAATATTAAAAGTTGTCGGGCGCCTATGCCGTATAGAGTGTGTCTTGAAACATCTTTCACAAGGAATGTCCTTTCTGTTGTGGTATAGTTTGAATTGTTAATTGGTTCCTATTTTATGATAAAGTTTTTAACATTGAAAATGTTTTTGTTATCCTATTATGGGGTATCAAATCACGAAAAAGTGCATGCTACATTTGGTACATCACGTAATATACGTGAGAGATCGTGCTAGTCTGTTTCTGAGGACGGAATCGGTTCAAATGACAAAAATAAATTAAAGCTAACTGAAACTAACCGAAAGTTGATTGAACGACCAACCCAAACTAACTAAAAGTAACCAAAAGCACAAAAAGGGTTAAAATGAATCAAAACAAATTAAAAAAATAAAAGTAAGTTAAAACGAACTTAAAGTAACCGAAATTTGGGGAATAACCAAAACTATCCATAAAAATTTAAAATGGTTATAACCTATCGGATTCGGTTCAAATTACTAAAATAAATTGGAACTAACTGAAACTAACCTAAAGTTGATTCAACGACTAACCAAAAGCTCCAAAAAAGGCTAAAACGTATCGGAACAGATTAAAAATATTAAAGTAAGTTAAAACTAACCAAAACGAACCGAGTTATGGCGACTAACCAAAACTACTCAAAAACATTAAATTCGGTTATAACGTAACGGCGACAATTGAAATGACTAAAATTAAAACTAACTAAAATTAACTGAATATAGATTGAACGTCTATCCACGACGACTATCTAACCCAACCTAACCCAATCTAACCTAAACTAACCAAAAGCACCAAATATGGCTAAAACGTATCGAAACAGATTAAAAATATTATATTATAACGTATCAGAACCTGCTCAAATAAGTAGAAAAGTTCAGATTAAGTGAAACTAACCGAAAGTTGATTAGACGACTAACCAGAACTAACAAAATCTATTAAAATTGATTATAACGTATCGTAACCGACTCAAATAAGTAAAAAAGTTGAGACAAAGTGAAACTAATCGAAAGTTGATTAGACGACTAACCAAAACTTACCAAATCTATTAAAACTGATTATACTACGTGAAACTAATTGGAAGTTGATTCGACGATTATCGAATACTAACCAAATTTATTAAAATTGATTATAACGTATCGCAACTGGCTCAAATGACTAAAATAAGATGATGCTAAGTGAAACTACCCGAAAGTTGATTCGACGATTAACCAAGACTAACCAAATCAACTAAAATTGATTAAAACGTATCAAATGACTAAAATAAGTTGACAGTAAGTGAATCTAACCCAAAGTTGATTAGCCGACAACCAAAACTAACTAAATCTATTAAAATTGGTTATAACGTATCGGAACCAGCTCAAATAAGTAAAATAAGTTGAGATTAAGTGAAACTAACCGAATGTTTATGATTAACCAAGAATAACCAAATCTATTAAAATTGATTATAACGTATCGTAACCGGTTCAAATGACTAAAATAAGTTGATATTAAGTGAAACTAACCGAAATTTGAATTGACGACTAACCAAAACTAACCCAATCTGTTAAAAGTGTTTATAACGTATCGGAAACGATTCAAATGACAAGTTCAAGTTGAGATTCAGTGAAACTAATCGAAACTTGATTGGACGACTAACCAAAATTAACCAAATCTATTAAAATTAATTATAACACGTCGGAACCGGTTCAGATGACTAAAATAAATTGAGAGTAAGTAAAACTAAAAGAAAGGTGATTGGACGATTAACCAAAGCAAAACAATTATATTACAATTTATTATAGTGTATCGGCACCGGCTTAAATAAGTAAAATAAGGTGAGACTAAGTGAAACTATGTGAAACTAACCGCAAGTTGATTAGGCGACTAACCAAAACTAAAAAAAATTATTAAAATTGATTATATCGTATCAGAACGAGCTCAAATAAGTGAAATAAGTTGAGACTATGTGAAACTAATCAAAAGTTGATTAGACGACTAACCCAAACTAACCAAATCTATTAAAATTGATTATAACGTATCGGAACCGACTCAAATGACTAAAATAAATTTAGACTAAGTGAAACTAACCGGAAGTTGATTAGACGACTAACCAAAATTAACCAAATTTAGTAAGCTTAATTATAACGTATCGGAACCCACTCAAATGACTAAAATAAGTTAAGACTAAGTGAGGCTAACCGAAAGTCGGTTAGACGATAAACCAAAACTAACCAAATCTATTAAAATTGACTGTAACATATCGGAACCAGCTCAAATAAGTAAAATAAATTGAGACGCAGTGAAACTAACCGATAGATTAAACGGCTAACCAAAACTAACCAAATCTATTAAAATTGATTAACACGTATCGGAACCGACTCAAATAACTAAAGTAAGTTGAGACTAAGTGAAACCAACCGAAAGTTGATTAGATGACTAATAAATAAAAACTAACCAAATCTGTTGAAATTGATTATAACGTATCGGAACCAGCTGTAAAATAATTTGAGACTGAGTGGAACTAACCGAAAGTTGATTAAACGACCAACAAAATCTATTAAAATTGATTATAATGTAACGGAACCGGCTCAAATAAGAACAAAAAGTTGAAACCAAGTGAAACTAACCGAAAATTGATTAGACACTAACCAAATCTATTAAAACTGATTATAACGTATTGGAACCGAGTCAAAAGACTATAATAAGTTGATACTAAGTGAAACTAACCGCGTTAGATCGGGGATTGACAGACGAACCGAATGCAGTTTTTACGACCACCACTAATGTTATAAATTGTAAAAACGATCGAAACTTGAAGTAATATGCATTTATGTGGTATATTTTGGTAAACTAAATTTACGTAATCTGCTAAAAGTAATTTTTTACATTGGATTGTGTTAAGGGTGGGTGAGGGTTACTATTAGTTTCTCACGACAGACTAGTCGTGTTTGATATCGTTTGATCGAGGAATGTCAGACGAATCAAATGAAAATGGTCCTTTTTCAACCACACTTATAACGTAAAAAAGATCGATACTTCAAGTAATATGCATTTATTTGGTATATTTTGGTAAAGTAAACTTACGTAATCTAACCTGATCTCACCCAAACTTCTATCAACTATTATATTTCCACACCATTATGTGTTTTTTCATATCTCAAATTTAGTAAGAGTTGCATTCTGCTTCGGCATTTTCAATGTCTCCGCCGGTTGCATCTATGTGAAGGACTGTGAATTTTTAAGAATATTGTTGTATTTTAATTTATGGTTGGCTTTGGCTATTACATTACGTATATTGTCACATATACGCTCCTACCGCTTGTTGCCTATGGACCTGACTTCGTTGCAGTAGTTGCGCTGTGCTCTTTCAGAAGACGGAGCTCAGATATAGGTAGTTGGGAGAGATGGATAGAAACACTCGGTGTAAAAAAGGCTTGGTTTATTAACTTCAGGTTGAGTATAGAAGGTTGTAAGTATTACCAAAATATTCGGGAATGCATATCTCGTAAGTCCCCTGGGATATTCCTCGCGAAAATGTTAACCACGAACAACAGCGAGAGAGAGGGAGAGCTAGCCTGAAGGGCTGTTACAATTAGATTGACGGGCGGATAGATTATTTGGTTTGGCTGAATATTTAGTTACGTAGTTTACTTTTTATATGTAGTTAATTTAAATAGCACTTTGCCTTATGGCGTTACTAATTTTCACTGATTCACTTTTAAGACGTGCCTGATCAGAGGGGCTTTTCCCTTTCGGTAGTTCGCACTGATAGGTCTTTCTTTAAACGTGCCTGATCAGAGGGGCTTTTCCCTTTCGGTAGTTCGCACTGATAGGTCTTTTTTAAAGTGAGAGCTTTGATCTGCCAGAGGGGCTTTTCCCTTTCGGTAGTTCGCACTGGAGATCAAAGTCTGCCGGTATGGGCTGCTGCACAGCTTTTTATACCAAACTTTGACCTCTAATTCGAGTATTGTTTTGAATTGTCAACAAGGTTAATCATAACAGTTTATACTTTAATTAACAAAAATTTATAATTGCGATTCAAGGTTAAGTTCAAACTTTCCACTGTATGATTTTATGTTAGTTGACAATATATTTAAGTGTTCTTAGTTTATCTTAATTTACCTCAGCACTTTAATGCACTGTAACTTTTTAGCTTTTAAAATTACTTGATTTAGGATTTTGATAAATCTATTGTAGATCGACTTTAGTACTTTAGGTGGGCATCTCCAAGAAACTGCGTTCCTGTGAACAGCGCTCCTTAAGTTAGGTTTGATGATTAGGATATCGGTAGAAGAACCAGGTGCGAGACAAAAGTCTGTCGGACTGATGGTTCGCTTGACTATTTATATAATACAATTTAGTGACCATTGCAATCTTGAACATATTCCAAACATTTTTTTTTGTCTCATACCATTATCTGCATTTTAAGATCCTTTACTCAAGTAGAGCACTATGTAAAAACGGCCTCTCCTATTGGTCGATCCGCATGGCCCTCCGCTCGCTTCGCTCGCTACGGGGGTTCAAGACAAGGCAATTAACCGGGTGCTAACCGAAACTAACCCAAAACATACCCAAAATCAAGAAAAAACTGTTTAGAAACTTAATCTTAAAAAAAATAAAAACAAGCAACGGGGTTTGATTGAAGCCAGGTGAGACCCAACCATCTAAACCTCTCGATCACGAGAGCTCTTGCGGCAAACTGATTGCATCACGAAGACATGTTGTAATACGAGATGAATCGATCAATAGGAGAGGTCGATTTTTACATAGTGCTCTCCTTGTGTAAAGGATCTTAAAAACTTAACATCTCATTCCATTTAGAAACTGGAAGTTTTTAAATGAAACAATTGTTTGAAACTTATTTGTTAATTACATTAACAGCAAACACCACATAATAAAAAGAGAGATTTTAATATCGCGTACTTAGACCCTTCGGTGCAATGACAGCTTGCACTTTGTGGCATCGAATAAATAAGGTTAGTTATTATTTCTTATGGAAGAGCCTGATATTCTTCTGTCAATGCCAGCCGTAATTCTTGCAAAGTTTGTGATTGTACGGAATGACAAC
Organism: Pissodes strobi; assembly: GCA_016904865.1. NCBI lineage: Eukaryota > Metazoa > Arthropoda > Insecta > Coleoptera > Curculionidae > Pissodes > Pissodes strobi. The sequence continues at coordinate 160,123 of MU184110.1, read as the reverse complement.
GAACGGTTTTTTAAAGCTCATCTCAAAAATGTTCTAACGGGTTAAGATTCGGGCTGTATGCGGGCCAATCTAATTTTCGCAGTCCAACCTCATCCAGATATGCGTTCACTACCCGTGCAACGGGTGTATGCTGTATTGTAACAACAACTTCTTGGAAGATGTCCTCAATGTAGCGATGATTGATTAATAATAATAATAATAATAATAATAATAATAATAATAATAATAATAATAATAATAATAATAATAATAATAATAATAATAATAATAAT
>MU184110.1:123318-159841 GCA_016904865.1 Pissodes strobi | reverse complement strand
TCAACCAAGTGGATCGAACTCGGACACCTGTACAGTGAAACAGAAGGATTCATGTTCTCCATACAGGACCAAGTTGTGCCGACAAAAAATTACCAAAAGTACATCACAAAAACTAACATAGAAAACGATAACTGTAGAGTGTGTAAATCAATGCCCGAAACGATACAACACATAACATCAGGATGTTCTAAGGTCACACCCAATAGCTTGGAGCTACTCAACCGAAGCAGCTGATCCGGAGTGTCTCTAAATAAAACAACGGCATCTTGTGCTTGTGTATTGCGTGTAAAGGTCACAAAGTGTGTTTTATCTTTATTAAGACATAATGCACAGTCTCTGCCATCACTCCAAGACATCACCTCCAATCAAAACATTGGTATCATCCGCATAAGATACAACCCTTTTATCAGGACATATCTTCTCCATAAAAAACACAAGATCCTTAGTATAAACCAAAAATAAAATTATTTTCAATAAATACAAGATCGGTACGTGCTTGGCTTGAAACACCCACTCAAACCATGACTGAACCGCCATAATATGAGATATGCTATGATAATGATATGGTGCAATCGGTACATCTTTTATTTCTACGTCTGACTCACGACCATCCGGTGACTTTAAACAAACCCTGTCTTGATCGGCGAATACCTTTTCCTACTGTTCTGGAGAATGCAGAATGCAGTCTTGCAAATATCAGTCTCTTTTGTCGATGCTGAGGAAGTAATTTTGGACATACTGCTGCCCTCCGTGAATGAAGCCCTGCTTCTGTCAATCTTCTACGACAATTTACTTACATTTACTGAAGTACCATTTGTAAGTCCATTTTTAAGATCTCTTAAAGAACTAAAATTGACGAAGCGATCATCAAATGCAGTAGCTAATCTGCCTCTGCCAAATTGTTGTAAAATTTTACATCTGTAAATACATATTCTTCCAAGGATCTCGAACCGCGGAATTTTCAGGGTACGAGTGACGTACCTAACTATTCGAACCAAGTCTGCAATAGTTTGTGGCAGATTCTGGAAGCGCTATTTCTTATAGAAGTCCAGCGATATTAATCCCTCAAGCGACCTGGAGGTTGGCGGTCGAGTTCTGTAGCAAAGGGAGAAATTTTCACAAAAATTCTTAGCGAAAATTAAATGGAAACTAAAAAGTAAACATTGTCAGTAGAAATTTGAATTTGATGAAGATTGCCTTGAGATATCCATGAAACGCAATTCTAATTATTTACGTCAAAGTAGAGTCACTCAGTCAGGGTCATTTAAGAATTTTATTATTCGGAGAAACTGACGAAGTTGGGTTGAAAAATATTATAAATCTGATTCCGAAAAGGCTTACGCAGAAATCTCAGGAGGTTATAGGGCAGCTAATAGCAAGAAAACAGGCAGGATGGTATGGCAAAGAACTTGCCTCGTTTTCTCAATAAAAACAAGAAAATAAGATAGCATTCCATTTTTTATGTGGTTAAAGAGGTTAACTAAACTAAAAATGTAAAATTTCAGTCCGGTAATAGTATATTATTTTATATGGAGGAAAAGTGATACTTTTCATGGCGCGCTCGTGTTTAACAGCCGAACGGAGTGAGGCTGGTAATAGAGAGCAAGCCATGAAAAGTAACTTTTCCTCCAAATAAAATATGCTGTTTTTTCTTCAAATGTCGACAAATTAATGCAAAAACATCTCTTTTTAATAGTAATAATATCTAATTATTATTAAAGATAAATGGGTTCGCAAGGCGGCTTAGACCACGGTCGTAGGTGGCCTTGCTTAGACCGGTGTCGGTGAATATAATGTAACATAAAGCTGTCAGTGGACACTGTCAACAATAATTATTTTTTTAAGATGCGTCTCCGATTGCGTTTTAATTCCGTATTGATAAGCAGTTATTGAGTAAGTTCGATTAAATAATAACCAATTTGTCCCTAAATTAGTGATTTTTAGAAATGCAGTCACAAATTGAGTGATAAATACAAATTGTAGTTTAATAAATCTTGAGTTGTTGACGCTTATTTTGTTGTCTGTTTGTATTGTATCTATGTTGCTATGACAACACTTTTACCTCCGCCGGCGGAAAAGTGAAAAGTAAAGCTCCGGCGGAGGAAAAACGAAACTTCACGGCCGCCTACACAGTCGAGTAATGACGGATTTACTGACGTTTGAAGAAAAAATAATTTTACTGTGTTACCATTTTTTTAGAATCTTTTGTCATATGCATTTGCCCTCTCCCTCTCAATTTAAAGTATATAATATAAGAAGAATATTTGATTGTTTCCACTTACACTATCTGGATATCGGCCACATTTTGACATTTTCATGTTAGTAGACTTTCTTCAAACCTAGTTTTCAATAAATTGGCAAAATGTTACTAGGTACCTTGGATTATTTACATAATTTTCCAGTTAGTTTTATGATGTACATAATCCTGAAATTGTCTAAATTATGACATGATTATAATTAAGTTACATTTTCCAACTCGCTAATAAATTACCAGAATTAATCACAATAAAACATTAGCCCAAAGCATTGGGGCAATTCATTGTCTGACATACTTTCCTTAGAGTTTCATAGCCTAAAATTAAATTAGAATCTAATGGACTATTGCAATTAATCTCTCACATTATAATCCTTAAAATTTAACCTATACCACGTGATTTTTTGCAGAATGCATGTAATTTTTAAAATGTCTAAGTTAAATGCACTTTTGCAATTTTGATGTAAATGTAATAATATTGTACCATCATTAAAGCTGAAAGTATCCCAGCACCTTTTATGTACGATATTGTTGCATAAGCCTTAAACTGAGCGTATTAAAAATTGTTAATTCTTCTGTACGCTTGTATATATGTTATCGAAAAATGTTAAGGTTGGCTTCCCGATTAAATTAAACTAAATATTTTATTCTTGTTCGTCATATTGTTACCTCTTTCTACACTCCGTTTTTAAAGCACCCCGCACACTTTTAATGGGATTTTAAAGAATGACGGAATTCGATGAAATTTTAGTATGTTGTAGTTCTTGGCCTCCTGACGAAAATGTCCCGTTGGCGTTGGTCCAAAACGATCCTATGACTGGTTTCCGAGTCACAGTGACGGGAAGGGGTTCCTTGGAAAACATTAATAAATTAATTTTTATCTGAAGTGGCTGTATTAGATGTCACGCGATAATTTTTATATACAGGGGGTACTAAAACGGGGATTTAGTGCATTTTGCCGAAGGTTCCAAACTCCAACATAGTATAGGGGTACTCAAAAAGTATAAATATTTTTATTTGTTTTTATACTTTCTAAAAACTGACAAATGCATAATATTTTAGTCATTGCTTTCATGTCACTTTTTAACTTCATTTTGTTGATCAATTGCGTTCTTAGTGTTGTTTCCAGAGTAGCCATTTTGATTAAGGACGTTCGTTGTTTGTCTTATTTCATCTAGCCTTTGTTTAGTTCGGTGATAGAACCGACATATCAATGCATTTGCCCCAGATTAGGTGATGTGTGATTCGGCATTAAGATTGTTGAAATGGTATAATCTAGGGTATTGTCAGGTACTCTGATTATGAGGAGGTCCAGGAAGGGTAGCTCCTCATTATTTTCTACTTCTCTCGTGAATTTGCTTTAGATCCGTTAAGAAAATGTCCAAATATTCTTTACTATGAGGCCATTAATGAAGATGTCATCAATGTATCGTTTCTAAAGCATGCATTTTATGGTTTCTTAGAGCATTTTTTTGATAAACGTCATGAAGAGGTTTGCAGGGCTAATGACAGTAGTGATCTCATGAGGGCGCCATCCGTTTAACGGCAGCTCTGACTATAATAAAATAAAATATTTACTTTTCAGGCACTGTTCCGATAATTCGATAACATGTGCTAGAAAATTCTCATGTACGGCGGTATTATTAAGGCCTCGTCGATCGATATGCTGGAGTAAATTTAGACGATATCTAATTTGCAAGAATGTCGTTTTCACCAGTCCAGGTGTTGGCTGCATTATATTTGCGCAAATGGGAAAATTGGCTGCCATAGCAACTATAATGTTTCATCAGATCTGGGAACCTTATTCTCACTTATCGATAACGGTTTCGCAAAATTCTTTAATTTAAAAACATATTTTTGTTAACTTCTAACAGAGTTTTTATTAATATTTTATAGCCTTTTCTTGAATGGTGATATGATCTTTACCAGCTAAGTTTTCGGTATTAAGATAATATTTCCTACCATGTTTTAGGTTATATTCAAAAATAGTCAAATATAAACCACAATGCTAGAAGTGACTAACAGAAATAATATAGAAATATCGTCAATAATTATAGATTTGATAAAAAAAAATAATTTTCTAGAACTAACTATTTATGTTAGAAAATATCACTCTCGTGCAAAGATTGGACTGAAATTCAGCAGTACATGGACAAGTTCTTTGATTAGAGGTTGATTTCTGTAATTTGCAAACAATTTGCATAAAATATTTAGCGTGTACCATGTCTGAATCCTGTCTCAAGAATACCTAAAACGTCTAGAAGAAAACATCATCTAATTAGTGAAAAATGATAAATTTGATCAATCAATAGCAATGTATGGTCAACAATAAACATAGAACGAAAATCGCTATTCTATATCAGGCATTTTAGGATAAGAGTTGATGAGCGCAAAGGCCACAATGAAAAGTGAACGATAGGAATTTGGTTTGAATGTGAATAGCAGAAGTTTAGAAAAATAGACACTTTTAAAATTGCTACTCTTATCTTTTTAAAAAATTTTTAAAAATGGGCAAGCCTTAATTAAATAAGCGTTTTAAGATTGAAACTAAAGTCAGCCCACTATACTTACATTAGTGGTGGGTATGTGAAGATGCGGAAATCATATAAATATTAATACCGTTATGAGTCGAGCGTTAGCATATCATTTTTAAAAATATTATTTATTCAGCTAATTAGAGAGTTCTTAACAACTTAATTCCTAAACATTTCTCTTTAACTTTTGTTCGAAGTTTTATTTTGTTTTGGACATTTTCACTTTCCCCTTAAGAAATCATAATTTCTTATTTCATACTGTTTCCCAAGTTGCTTGTCATTTTAGATAGGTGTGTTTTTCAATATCACCAAATTCCTCAAGCATTTTCTTTAGTTGGCGACACTGACACTAAAGTGATATGAAACCGCTGTGTAAACCTTGAAGTAGATGTAGTACAAGTAGTTGCTGCATACCCTATATCACCCGCCTCCCCCTAGTTAGTCCACCATAGTCTTCCTGACCTCCTAATGGGGTTTAGGATATTTCCCTTTGACAGAGCACACACTCCTCGTTCTGCAGTATTGTGGACCCGTAGATGGCGTCCCCCTTTGTGGGCCTAATATAATGATCATGAAGCGCTAATCATAGACTCTAGTAAATGTATAACATTTTCTAGACTAACTTGGCCACTGAAGGAAAAACATAAAAAAATACATTATTATGTATCGCGATAGCTTTGCTGGGGAAATGCAGTTTGAATTAACGCAGGAAGTAAGTTCTTTGTAAGTCGTTGAATCTTAACTTTTGGAAAAAAATACATATACTGAGTAGGAAAATTAATGAAGACGGTGGCAAAGATTAATCCTACTTGCTTTCGTTTTGAAAATAACACCTAACTTAGCATTTCCAAATACTTTCAAGAAGATGGTATCGACAAGTTCCTCTGAATTCAAGATCCAGTCCGGTTTAATGCTTCATCTGAGTGAACAAATCTTATAAACGGGGCCATGAGCTAGTTTTGTAATCCTAGTTGAAGATGCATCTTCATAAGTATGCAAAACTAGGTTTCCAGTATTTCCAATGAAAAAATCAGGTATCATAAGAGTGGCTGTGTTCAGTTTGTTTGAAGAAATTATTTGAATAAATGTGCAGTGAGGATCACACTTACCGCTCTCTCTAATTACAATTCATTTATTTAATGATATTGTTAAAAATATGCATATACAGCTACTCTAAATAATCACTTATTTGTTGTTCCAAACCACTCTCCTAAATTTTTGAGCCACAACATTCTTCATCTTCCTTGGCTTTCCTTTAATTTTGCCCTTCAAGATATTTTGGAGAGCTCATATTAAGGTCCTCTCATTACGTGTCAAAATTATTCGAGTTTTTTACGTTTAAGAGAGTGGATTATTTTTTCGACTTTCGGAGTTTTCTGTCGCAGTTTCACATTCTTGACCTTGTCACCCCATTTCAGCCTTTTTTAATATCCCGGGCTCTTCAACAGGTTTGCTTGTGCTGAACAGTAGAGTAGAGTTGAAAAGATGCAACAACTTAGCATTCTTATTCTAAGCTTTAAATTGGTGTTTCTATTGCATAGAAACTTCTTTATTTCTCCGAATGATGCTCTTACTATTTCTATACGTGACCTGATTTTTGTTGACTACTCCAACCATTCAGTCAACCAACTTCCCAAGTATTTATGTTTTTCAGCTCTTTCTATATTAAAATTTGTGCCCTCTATTACAAGGTTTGCTTGTACAATTTCCTTTCTTGTTATTATCATCAATTTAGTATTTTTAAGGTTCATTTTTAGTTCGTAGGCTTTACTTGAATCACTCAACCTCTATATAAGCGTTTCTAGGTCTATGAAATTGGCTGCTTTGACTAGCGTGTCATCTGCGAAACGGAAATTGTTATGATTATGCTTTCCTTCCGACCGCCCAAGGCCTCGCCCAAAATTGCCTCGCTGTAAAAATAACAGAGGAGAAAGAACACAGCTTTGGCGAACACCACGCAGAATCTTTATCTTGAAACTCTAACTTTTACTGCCAGCTTCCGTTAAACATTTGCTCTTATCCTAATATGTTGGTTGTCGATGCTTTTAAGTATTTAAATAAGCTTATGATGTTGGTGACAGCTTGGAGAAGCTTTTTCGAAACCAATGAAAGACCCATACAGATCCAGCTCCATGTCCATACATCTCTGTGCAAGCATATTCACGCTAAGTAAGGCTTCTCTGGTGCCCATAACTCTTCTAAATCGGACTTGGTTCCCATTCTACTTTCGTAATTGTTCTATTATAGAAAACCCTTAAACAGATTTTAAGTGACACATCAGGGCAATAGTCCAATGGTCAGAACATTCTTTGGCATTTGGCTTTTTAGGGATGGTAAATGTAGATATGAGCCAGTCCATCGTAATAGTTTCTGTTCTATAAATAGTGTTAAATAAGTTTACCAACATATGCATAGTATAATTATTGTATACTAGTTTAAGAAGCTTAACTGGCATCTTATGATTACCACTCATCTTGCCTCCTTTTGTTTGTTTAATGGCATGTTGGATTTCCTCCTGTAATATTAATGGTAATGTGTCATCAGTGAAATCGGACAGTAAGTGCGGATGGTGATCATGTAAATTTTTCTCGATGTACTTAATTTAACCACTTAATTAACTGTTTTCTGATATCCGAAATCGAACTGCCATAGTCCTTTATTAAACGAGGCTGTTGGTGTTTTTTGATTCTCTAAATCTTTTTGTATAGATTGAAGCCGTCATATTTCCGCCCATAGATTTTCGTTCGTTACCCTCCCCACGAGGATTCGTGGGGAGGGTCGAGCTGGATAGTTCACTTCCTGATCTCCGCATTGATCTTAGAATTTTTCTCTTTATATTTAGAGGGACTGCTTTTGTGACGTCTTTGGTCCATCTATTCTAGAATACTGCTTGTCATCCAAGATTGTTTTTATCTTATATTTGTCCATAGATATTCTTCGGCTACTGGCACTATTGCACTTTTAATTTGAGTCCATGTTTCATCGAAATTTGTTGCATTTTGGCAGCTTGAAATGCGTTTTAGGTTGTTGTTTATCCTTAGATGTGTGTCTCGTAGAATATCTGGAAGACTAAATTTTTGCATGTCGAGCATAGGCTTATTCCTAGTTTCTCAGAGTTTTTTTGAGTTAGTTTTACACTGGATACTAAATGATTATGCTCAGAATTGACATCGTCTGCTAGATATGTTTTGACACTGTTTTTGTATCTTTCATTAACCAAAACAAAGCCTATCTACTTTCGTACAATGTTGTCTAGTTTGTTGGCTGGGGATCACCAAGTCCACAGTCTCCACTTCGGTTGTTTGAAGAATGTATTAGTAATGACAACATTTTCGTTTTGAAAAAATTCTGCTAGCTTTTCTCTTTGTTAATTCTTGACATTCAGTGCAAACTTTTCAACACATTTACCTACCTCGCCCTGTCCAACTTTGACAATAAAATCTCCCATGTTGATCTCGATCTCATGTTGCTTTGTGGATTTTAATGCGGTTTGCAAATCTTAGTAAAAATTCTCCATTTCGTCTTGGCTTTTATCTACTTTGGAGCATAGACCTGTATTATGTTCAGAGGAACTGGCTTTGCCTCAAGCTTAAATAACATTACTCGATCTGATACTGGCAAGAAACCAGTTATGGAACAACTGGTGGGTTTATGCACCATTACCGCGACCCACTGTCGACGTGCTGGGTCGTTGCTTGCTGAGAAGCATATCATTCCGTTCTTCGTTGGAGATGTTCCATCCAGCCCACTATAGATCGCATGACACATGTATTCAAAAAAAATTAAATTTAAAATGGCAATAAGCTAAAAGGAATTGAACTATACGGTGTGTTCATGTTTTCATAATCGTCAGTAAAAAATTACAATTAAAAGTAAACACTGGTCCTAACGTATTTCATAGAAGTTTTACTTATTTTTGTTGGGATTTTGAGCATCCTTCAAGTACTAATTAAGTGTTTACTACTAGAAAATCACAACTCTGGCAGGCTTATAATTGATCAGTCATAAAATTATTGATTAACTGATTCTTACTCAAGAGGAAGAGACACAAACTTTGATGTTATAAAGAAGTTTAACTATTTCACAAATAACTTGTGTACCAGCTGTAATGAGGACAGTGTAGTAACTATATCGGTTGCATGGGCATCAGAGAACTAGAGCTCGCACGTTTGGGGGCCCGCTACGGGCTCACCTAGACGAACTTATTTTTCTTCGAATTTAGTTTAATCAAATTGACTTCCAAAGACCTACTCAGAGTGAAGCTATTTTATAAATCATGACGTTTTACCATAAACTAGGCTACATGTTTTAATTTAACGGTATTTACTAATGCAAATGATGAAATGAAATTCTTTCAACAGAGGTTCTCCAATTTCTTCAATATTTTCAAAAAAATATATATAAAATCTTCATACGATAACAGATCTAGAGCAATATTTTTGAAATTGTAACTGCTTGTTGCCTTTTTTTAAAATTTCAGTCACTTTTCGAAATAAAAAATAAAAAATATTGCTTAAGAGATACTGTGACTGTGCCCACAAGACGATTGTCATAACTTCCATTAATGTGTGTAGAAGATGACATAGGACAGGATATTTGAAAATGCTAGAAAGTAGATATTTATATAATTTTTAGTCACACTAATACGCATTATTAAAATATTAATTATTACTCGATAAATAAATATTTTTGTTAGCAGAATTTGCTTATCCTTGAAGGCAGATCAAATTTTTGAGTTTTACGACACGGAAGCAGTAACCAGGAGGACAAGAGGTTACTCAGTAAAATTGTCCACTGTTCTTTATCGCTTTTTTTTGTTTCACCTATCTTCCTATACTTATTTCCTTGTCACTCATCTAGGGAAATGAACCTAGGTGGAGCAGTTATCGCTTTCCCCGTGGTTGCCAATTTGCCTACAATTTCTGTACATATATTTAGATGTTTTTTTTTTACTTACGATTAATTATTAACAAAAGATATACCAAGAATAAAAAAAATTAATTTGACAACGCTGCACCAGAACGGTAACAGTGACGTGCTTGACAATTTTGCTGTTTACGTTTTTTTTGTGATTTATTGTGCAATTTTCATAATTTCCCTTAAATTATTGACTTTTATTAGGATATTTATTATTTAATTTGTTGCAAGCATGTTCAGTCTGGTTGCTCCATGGAAGGCAACATCTTTGTCATTATAGGTATTATTTGCAATTGTTATTCAGTTGAACTTATGCCACTTTCGATTCTTTTTTTTCCATTTGAAAAAGATTGCTCAGAAATAATAATCGAAAGAGTACCATTAGTGCAATTTAATTGAATTTGTGTCAGATCCACTTGATCAATAATTTAAAGCCTTTACAAGTAATATTAAATTTAATAAATGGGAACGAAGAATCATAGTCTGTTTCGCCATTCAGTTTTACAATGTTCCTTCCTTTAGTGATATTGATTCGTATTGCCTGTAAGAAAAATATTCATCAAATCCAAATAAATTACATTTTTAATTATATGCGAATATTTTTTATTTGACCCATGAAATTTTGAAGAAATAAAGAAAAAAAAAGATGGTTAATTTGAATTTGGCGGGCAAAGAACAGCGCCCGTCTCGTGCGCCATATGCGTTCATTTCCCTGGGAGAGAGATAAAGAAGGCATGACAGCTTTCTCTCTCTCGAATGATTTATTAACATTGAGTTGCGCGTCTTTCCCTTGTCTATGCAGTAAAGTTATTGAAAATAAGTAAGAACTACCAGTCACGGCTCTCTATATGTATACGCACCTTATTTTATTTCTGAATTCACTTAACGCATATTGGTGTACGTATTTACACACCTTAACATAATAATGCACATTCGCAAAACAAATAATACGATGATCTTGTTAGATCTGAGTATTTAAGTTGTGGTTTGGAACCTTCGTCAAGACGCACTATAACGCAGATTTATCCACCATACCGAAAGAGAATTTTTGCACTTGACGCGCGTTTCGCTATTAAAACTTTTTCTGAAGATAACATGGTTAGCGAAAGACGCGCCGAGTGCAAAAATTCTATTTCGGTATTGTGGATACAATTATGTTGTCGTATAGATCTGAACATGCTAAATTGTCATTTGTTATTATCTCTCAAACTCACCAACCCGCACGGCAAGCGTGGTGGATAAATGCCAACCCCCCTTTTAATTATGAACACACCAAGAGATGGTGGACCCGAGTTCCCAGCGACCCGCAACTTACCAGCCACGGGTAGGAGAAGAGAGCGGGTCAGGGGTGCTAAGAATAACTGGGTTACCGAAGGTTGCCAAAGAAAACGACTACAAATAGCAACGTATAATGCACGAACCCTTAGAACTGATAAAAAGTTGGAAGAATTGGAAGAAGACCTCAAGCACATCAAGTGGGACATTATTGGACTCTGTGAAACTAGGCGTCTAGGAGAAAAGTACACTGTACTGAAATCTGGCCATCAGTTGTACCAAAATAACTTGGACACACATTCTCATATCGGAGGAGTAGCAATCCTGATACATCAACAGCTAAAGCACCTTGTGACTAAAATGACGTCAATATCGAACCGCGTCATATACATCACTATCAAGCTTAATGAAAGATAAAGCCTGCAAATCATTCAAGTATACGCCCCTACCAGTGCATCTGATGGAACCGAAGTCGAACAATTCTATGCGTATATCACTACAGCTATAAGATCCGAAAAAGTAAAGTTTCGAACTGTTATAGGCAATTTTAATGCAAAACTCGGCAAAACGCAACAAGAAAATATCGACAACGTAGGAAACTTTGGAACAGGAGAAAGGAATGACAGAGGAGAGGTGCTCCTAAATTATTTGCAAAACGAAATCTTATTCTGCATGAATAGCTTCTTTCAAAAACCGATCCAACGAAAATGGACATGGCTAACTCCGAGCGGCCTCGTGAGGAACGAAATAGATTACATTCTTGTAAATAACAAACGTATAGTTACAGACGTTTCTGTCCTCAACAAATTTAACACCAGACGCGATCACCGACTTGTACGAGCCACAATCATCATCAATACCAAAGTCGAAAGAACTAAACTAATAAAAAACAGAACCCATACAAATATCGATGAACAGCTGAAACAACACCAGACGCAGTATGAGCAGGAGCTTTCATCACGCCTTCCTACAGAGAACCTGCAAAATCTCGAGTTAGAAGAGTTGGCAGATAAAAATTATAACCAGCATTCATACCACTAAGAAAAAAGTATGTGCACTTAAAAAAGAACCCGAAAACCCCAAAATTAGCCAAAATACTCTTAAATTAATTGAAAAGAGAAGAACCCTAAGTCGTGAATCTACCGAATACAGACAGCTTAATACAGAGATTGCCCATCATATTCGAAGACACATAAGAACGTACAGTACCCAAACGATCAAGCCGGTTATAGAAGATAACTCGAATATGAAGGTTCTAAAAAATTCGCTGTCACGGGGTAATGCTAAGATCAGTATGCTAGGGGTTATGAGTGTTCTTTTTAATAAATGTCTAGTTGAGGGCCAGATCCCATCCTCCTGGCAGAATGCCAACGTAATCATAATGCTTAAGAAAGGACACATTAGTAAGATAGAGAGTTATCGCCCTATAAGCTTGCTATCCCACATGTACAAGCTGCTGACAAAAATAATTGTGAATCGAAGAGGATTTGGCACGTCGGATCACTTACATTTGACTCCGTTGAACTATGGGCCATTTGGGCATCAATGGAATATGCTAGAATAGATTCGCGCTAAACCAATCTTTTAAAGTTCATCTACAGAAATGCCACCCTCCTAGTACATATAAGTGAGGCCATAACTAATGATAAAATACCTATAGGGAAAGGGGTCAGATAGGTAGACAAAATATCACCGAAGCAGTTCACTCTGGCAATAGAGGATGTTTTCAAAAAACTACCCTGGCAGACAAATGGTATCAATGTCAACGGAAAATATCTGAATCATCTCCGATTCGCTGATGATATTGTGTTGATTAGTAACAATATAAACCAGTTAAAAACCATGTTGAAATAACTAAATGAGGCATTGAAACAAGTAGGCATGAAGATGAAGTTAACAAAAACCAAATTTATGAGTACGCAAGTCACCAAGGACACTATAGAAGGTCAGGACATAGAAAAGGTTAACGAAGACATATACTTGGGACATAAAATCATGTTGAGTAAGGACAACCAGACGGCAGAAATTTCAAGACGATCACAGCATAGTTGGGCTGCGATTGGTAAATTGAGCTACATATTAAAAAATCGAAATTTCCAATGGTTTAAAGCGACAGGTCTATGAAAATGCATTCTCCCGGTAACAACATACGGGTTAGAAACTATGGCACTCACCGTAAAAAGTGCAAACCGATTACGCACTACGCAACGAGCGATGGAACGGGCAATGTTAGGCGCAAGCTTGAGGGACAGAATTCGGAACGAAGAAATTCGAAGAAGAACCGGTGTGATAGACATCATGGCACGAATTGCAGAACTCAAGTGGAGCTGGGCAGGGCACGTTGCCAGACAAGACTATTGTCGATGGACAAATCGTATTACTTCCTGACGACCAAGGGAAACAAAACGAGGAATCGGAAGACCTCAAAGAAGATGGCTAGACGACGTTAAAGAGGTAGCGGGACGAGCCTGTTATCGCCTAGCACAAAACAAAACATCGTGGACAGAATTAAAGGACGCCTACGTTCAGTAGTGGACAACAATGGGTTGAAAAGAAGAAGAAGAAGAAGAAGAAGAAAAAGAAGATTTTTTTCATCATACTCGGATTGCCCTTGTGGGGTATAAATTTATCTTTATCTATTATAGTTAAAATAACAAAAGTGATATTTTGGGCTGCATGCTCCATCATATGGATCATACTGGGACATCCAGCATGAACTTTTATTATATATTTTTTACTACATAAAAATAATAAATTGATATTTCATGGCAAGGAAGGTATCGTAATTAAAAAAAAATCTTTTAAGAAATACGCTACAAAAGCCAGCCAACCTTAATTAAACCAGCAGCAAATCCCATTTTCAATGAACCCATTGAAATCTATGTATCTGTTATTATCGATTCATTCCGATGATTCCAACAGACTATATATACAGTCTTAAGAAATTCATCTCTGAACAACATTATGCTTGTATTAATTTAAAATTGGTTAATCTGATTTGGCATCTGAAATATTGGTTGCCCGAGGTTGCAATAACCGCATATGATTATGAAATATGTGGGAGGATCATAGGTAATGAAACGTGTTGTTATCTGTGTTCATGGGCTTTTATTGCTAATTGGAAAGACCCTACATTCGCAGCTCCTAGGCAAAAAAAATATATCCATTTATCAAAAGACAATCGGACATAAACATTAACGTCATTGAAATGATATCATGTAAGTGGAGTCTGCTTTTTTCTATTAACACATCAGCTAGCATATAAAAAGATTTGTAGGAGATTATAATTGCTCATTTTAAAAGTTCCTACGCTTGATATACAGTTTATTAAAAATCAAATATGTAAGAATAAACTGAGATTCTAAAAGAGTTATGAGCTTAATAAGTACTTAAATATTTCTCAAATGTGTCATGTACCAAACAATGTTTTTACCGTGTATTCTTAATGTAAATAATTAAGCTCTAAGCAAAGAGTATATTTTCGCATCCCACCAATCCTTCAGCAATATACGCAAAGCACTGCAATATACGAAAAATCACCAACTTTTTTTTAGTGTTGCACCCAAGATTTTCTTCTACTGGCTTGTTTTCTTCTAAAATAGTACATCACAACAAAAGCTTCGTCGACATCCATCGCGCACAGTCACCACGGGAAGAGTACCGAAAATGGCTCCAGCTTCGATCGGGTCCGATAACGGACTAGTGTGAATTTTTCTTAATTTTGGGTTAATTTGGGTTAGCCTTGGGTTAGTTTTGGTTGGTTCTTGTTGATTGAGCCCCCTTAGCGAAGAGGGCCATGCGCGAAGTTAACAGTGCGCCTTCAATTGCCTTGAAAGCAGAACGCTAGCGTCTTGGTTTAGATTGGACTATCCGTGACTTTGGAACTCACTAGCGTCTAGTGAGTATACTCTAATTTACAAACGCACAGAGCCAATCAGAATCGCTGAAGGCGTGACCAAACTTGAAAGGCATTACGGTGCAATGGATGTTTCCAAGTGCTCTGCTGGTCTAGTGGTCAGATGATGTGTCTGTACTCTGGCGACTCGGGTTCGATTCCTACCGATGTTTGTTTTTTTTTTACTTTTTTGAGAATATGTTTGCAACAAGTGTTTTTCTTCATTTTGGGCATACCTTGAGTTGGTTAGTTTTTATTGGTTGCGCCCCCGTAGCGAGCGGAGGGTCATGCGTGAAGTGGAATATTAGACATTCTAAAATAGTGAACAAACCTTTCGATTCTCATTGGTTGTGTGCGTTTGCATCTAGGGTATGCTATAGGGGCGGCGACCTTCGATTAAAAAACGTATCCTATAACCGGCAAGTGGGAACGGGCTCTTACTTATTAAGGTGTGCTGAGCTAGATCAAGAGCATATTATAGTTACTTAGTCTGTTTAGCCGAGTTGCTGAAATGTGTAATGTTTGGCTTTTTGCTTGTGTTTTTAAAAGTACTTTAAATGTACATTTTTGTCGCATCCCAAGCAACAAGTAAGCTGCTATTACACGTCTACCTCTATGTCGGTAATACAGTACGTTCATATTAAAATTTTAATTATCAATTTTAAAAATCCCAAAAGGGAAATACGACCCTCCTAACCTACCTATCCTCAAACGCACATGCCACGCCACAGTGATTTCATCATGCCAAACGGTAGGTAATACTGCCTAGTGAACATTTGAAAATCCCTAGAAACGCCTACGAATTTCGTCATCGTACGAAATGCTCACGTTTTACGACTTTGTAAAAACCACGATTCGTGTTTCGTGATTCGTTGCTATACGAACTCTGCTTTAGTTCACATTTATTTTGATCGACAGTAAAATATCTTATCAATCTGTCAGAAACAAATTAAAACTGTTCCATTAAATACGTGCAAGATTGCCAACCAGCTTTAGGCCGGCACCCGACTCAGGTGCTTTTACCGGCTGTCGAAATTCGAAATTGATCCGATTTACTGGTAAGGTAAAAACTTGAATGCCAAGACATGCAAGTTCGTGTCTTAAAGTGATGGAGATACATAAATTTATATTTTTGTACTATTGTTTTGTTTTCACGTTGACCCATAATTTGAGAAACTAATAACGAATCTCATAATTATTTCATGCTAATATTAGATAAAATTCTTCCTTACTTTTAATAATTTAGGCTGCGATTTAGTTGTTTTTAGGAATATAATTTTCTATGGAAACTAATCTCGTGAGAATTAGCCATTCCGCAATTACTTCCATGAATGCGGATATGGAAGCTATACTTTTACATTTATTTAACAAGGACAACTTTGTATACGCATAATATAAGCAAATTGTTTCATACACAAATTTAACTGAAAGTTTCTGACTCAATAGGATATGGCTATTTTTCAGAAAACCCAGATCCTTTTATAACAATACATATAAAAATTAGCATAGACATTAAAATATTTATTTAACCCATCAGTTTTCTATATAAATAACATTTAATAATTAATATTAGGAATGAAAAAGTCTTATTTTTTAACACTAAAATTACTACTTATTGTAAACAAGGAGTTTGAATCCCTGGTTACGTAAAGTACCTATACTTATTTAATAATCACACTTGCATACCATAATTAATCACTCGAAAGTTATGCTTATAGAAATTAAAATATCATTTATGCTTATTTGCAAAATATTTATATTATACCTTAAGTCTTGCTAGTTTTGCCGTGTCATATTATTACAACAAAGGTGAGATTTAACGAAGAAGTTAATTGCAATTATATACCATAATGATTTGGAGTATTAGACAACTTTTGAAAAAATGTATATTTTGTTGGACGTTTTTGGCACAAACGTTCATGTATGGAAACTGGAATTGCTGACCCTATAATTTTTATTTTTCGTTGCATTTGTGACATGATATTAATTAAATAGGGCTCCTTGTTATACATAGATGCTAATAGCTGCAGGGATTAAGGAAAATAATTAATAAAAATAAATTTAAGATTTCTTATGGTATAGAATAACCAGGTGCAAATTGATGGAAATCTAGGTGCTGTATATTCATATCATTTTGATGCTAAATTATTTGGATTACAATTTAAGTACCGGGTGATCCATATAGCTCTTTAAAGCGAAATAACTCATTTTTCAAATTAGAAAAAATATTCGGAATAAAAGTTGTTTGATTTCATCTGCTTTTTTGGAACAATGTGTGTACATTAAGACAAAAGTAGATGGAATCAAATAACTATTATTCGGAAAATATTTTTCTATTTCTAAAATATTTCCATTTAAAGATTTATCTGGATCACCCTGTGCATTAAACGTGTAAGCTGCATCGCACACTTAAAAAATATTTAAATTGCTATTGCTGGCAATAAAATATTTTGGAAATAATTTAGTTTTAATAAAATGAGTATTTACTTTTGGTATATAATCTTTCCTTCCGTAATATTTGTCACTAGTGGTTAATATTATAGTAGAACTTAGACTATGTCTAAGTAGTAGAATAAGGTTCGACCTTTTTCCGCAAAATTTATCTTGTGAACACTACTGGAATAAATTGTATTTTAAAAAATATATATATTTAGCCCAAGAATAGCTCCTTTGAACTAACCCAAGTTTATTAAAATCGGCTTAGCCGTTTCGCAGATACAGGGTGTTATTTAAAAAAAACTTTGAATGCCCCCCACCACTTTATTTTTAGAGATACAGCAAAAAGCATTAAACAAAAAAGTTTTACATTATCCTCATCTTCAAATATATGGAATTTTTTTATTAGGTTAATATAGCGGAATTCACAGAAACATCACTTTTTTAGAATCAAGATTGCAGTTACGCCCCCTAGTTGTCATTTTAGAAACTTGAAAATATTTTCCAGGTTTTCCTCTTGACCGTTTTAGTAATTACATTTTTTGCCGCAAGTCTCTACAATGGAGAGTTTCCCACATACAGTACCTCGCATACTTAGTTGTCCATCCTGTACAAGGTGAGCTAAAATAATGCATGTAAAATAATTGTGCATGCATAGGCAATATGCAAGTAAATAAATCTATCAAAATCTAATTAAAAATAAAACTATAGAATACTTTTTACAATCATTGAATTAAGGTCTAAATTATGTGACATCTACTTATATTTAAGAACTCTTCGATTAGTGTTCACAAAATTACATTTTATTAAATTTTCGATAATTTACAGTAATTATGGAAGTTTTGTTAATCAAAATATTTCAGTGAATGCTATAAAGAGATCTTACTATCAAACACAACTATTAAATACGTACTTACTTAGTATAGTTATCTTAAATTTTCAAGCCGACCCTCAAGGTCTCAAAAGTAATAGTAATTCAATATTACGTTTCAAATTCTGAAGTTGGTGGTAGGTAATAATAATAGCAAACAGTTGTTGCCCTTAAATCGTATAATTTTATTTTGGAGGATAACAAAGCAGTTACTAAGGGCCAGCCATTAAAATATATCGGCTTACAAGAAGAATTCACTAATTCCATATTTGCAATAGTTAAAAATTCCTGTTAACTTCACTGGAAATGATTTTACATATGATAAAAATAACAAGGCTTTCAGAAATTTCCATGCTTATTTCTGGTCATTATAAGCATTTTACACAAACGAGATTAAGCAGGCGATCCGGAAAATTTTGCTAAATTTAAACCTCTGAAAAGTGGACTTTGGACTGATATTTGTAACCATAGATGTGGAGGCACTAACAAAAATTAATAATTGCTTCCTGGTAAGGTTCTGAAACTGTTCTGTATTTATTCACATTTCCAGAGCCTGAGTCACAAAGGCTTTTCTAAAAACTCTGAAATTTCATTTTTGTAGTTGTTAATTTTTTTTAGCTGCTTGTTTTTTTAGACTTAATATATACTGACCCGAAAATACTAAAATTGCATTGAAAACATCTTCTATGTTTTTAAGAAGAGAAAATTCTCTTGAATGTTTTTCTCATGATCTTTTATGCTTTTGCTTCAAGCTTCTTGGGTTTCTTCTCCTAACTATCCGATAGGTATAGATGTCTCTAATAGAATTTGATGCGTAAACTATGGACGGATATAATTTTACAAATTGTTTTGCTTATGCTGAGCAATATTTCTGAAATAGCGACACATTAATGGTAAAATCACTGGATACTCTAGACGGAATAATGCCACGACGATTGATTAGGTCTTTCGAAATACCCGCTATTTCTGACAATACAAAAACATTGTGGAAAAAATTACGAGCCGTATAGCCGTGATACGTGCTTCCGCATCCATTCTTCGGTTTGTCTACAAGAAGTCCAAACTTGGGTTTAAATTTTGCCTGAATTCTTTTTAGGATATGTTTCTACTATCTTTGCCTTGAGCTTGCCATGCTTTAATGCTAAGTTTATACGATAAATGAAGAAGAACCTAAAAAAGCGCATCCGGGCGCGTAGGGTGGATAAGTCAAATTTTATTTCCGTGGTATCAGTAGTCTTCTTCAAATTAAAGTGTTTTGATGTAGCACCACCCAGGTAACATCTCTATCCTGAAGTATTTTTAATTCACATTATACACTTTTTCGTCAATCACAGTAAATAAGAGTCGATAGCTAAGTCTTATCTCACAGTCTTTGATATTTATTACAGTTGTAACTAAACCCTTACCACCGCCAATGACTCGCGACGCCTTTAATTACTTCTGTATTTTCTCGCAGATACTCTAAAATTATTGGACAACAAAATCTTGAACTATATGATCGAAGATTATTCCAAAAAAACGGTATTTACTTATGAGCATAACTTCTCATAACTTCTGATTTCTAACATCCCTTTCTAAGACTTTTACTTATGTCTTTATTATGTGGCCTGTTGTGTGGTCAAGCAGAGACTACAAGGGTACTTTAGCTTTCCTTTACATATGCAAAAATGGACAAAGCTTGATCGGGCGAAAAAGAAGTTTCTTGAGTTTTAGCATAAGCTGCTTTGTATTTGAGGCACGTTTTGGCGCGGATAAACAATGTCTTTCATAGCATTACCAGCATCTATTTTACCTTCAGAACGCAACTGCATTTGAGCAGAATAGGTCAGCACCAAAGAGGTGCAGTTTTTTAGATTTTCAGTTTTTCGCATTTTAACTTTTCACTACTCTGGTAAAAGGTCTTTGATGGACGTCCACCAATAGGTGCTATACTCAATCGCTTATCGGCTAAATACGTCTTTATGTGCAGCAGCTTGCTATTTAGTTTTAAATTCTGATGTAAAATATGCTAGTTTCAGCTTCACGTCTTTGAAAAGTTCTTCTTGAGGCTCACATAAACCATGTGTGTCGTATGCTCAGAAAAAACTTCGACGGAATATGCTATAATGAAAGTTTATACCTCATTGGTACATGGCCGTCTTGCATCTTAATTATAATATCATTCTAAGGGGAGATAGCATATGTATTCTGCGAGATTTTGTGGGACTGAAAAAAATATGAGATTGATGTTCGACTTGTCATACAGAGATTTTATTTAACCGGAATTTCTTAATCTCTGGTTAAATAAAAAATATAGTGTCAAACGATAGCTTATGAAAAACCAAGATTGGAAAATGCAAACCATTTTGCTCTATCTTTAGCCGTTTAGATTACACAGGATGTCAAACTTGGTAAATGGTCGATTTTCAACTGTCAATATTTCAAAAACAGTTGGAGATAGGTATAAGTATAGGTCTGCTACATGGCACACCCTGTATATTCAAGGATGACGAATAGTGGCGGTTGAGACATAATCCTAGAGCTTTTGTATTTGCCATTTTTCCATATCTTTAAAAATAAAACTTTTAGAATCTGTTCAAAATGTAACGGAACACCGTGTACATGCATTTTGTTTCTTGCCTTAGGCACAAGTAAACGTTTTAATATTATTATTGTGAGTGCACTGATAATTCCGAATTTTTGTTTACTGGAATGATATTAGTATTACATTGGAGAGAGATGAGAGATCTGTTAATGTATGAAACGCATGTATTCGGGAAAATGAACTAGATAATGCAACTCTATAAAATGTTTATCTAAAGTGCTATTTAATATACAATATCTCTATACAACTACAATTTCACGTTACCAGTTATATTTACAAAATTAATAAAAATGGCCACAAAGTCGAAAACTACTATCACATGTTTTAAACTCTGTATTGCAAAGGCAATGCGGCAGCTGGTAAATTTTCCTGGTTTTCTCTGTATTGTCCATCATCAACAATTCCCTTTGCTTCCTCGGCTAAGTTTTGTTCTACGGCTCGCTTAATTACATCAGGCATCGGTGGTGCTACTGGCATGTGAGAACCTTGGGGATGGAATCCGTTAGCATCCGCAACGTAGGACATTGACACCTGTTGGCCGTCCGGAGCCACATAGGCATAAGATCCTTGTGCTTTTGTACCATCACCTAAAGCGAGAATTATTTTTAAAAACAATAGTTTTTTAAGTTAGGCAAAATAAAACATTTCCGCGCTGTTATACACATTTTGAGACACGTGTCGATCTTAACACATTAAGTGAACTAGCTTATCAGGAAGATTTAGTACTATAGGTAATACATCTTTTTTATTAAATACTGCATATAATATCGAGTTGTCATTTGGAATAGATGAAAACCACTTTGTATAATAACGGGTTACAAGTTACAAAACATCGTGTAAATCAAGATAAATCCTTATTGCTAATTGATATTTAAAAATATCATAATTACCAAGTTTCACACAATTGCATTACAGGGTTTAACATATTTTTTTAGTATGCAACTTGCTCATAAAAATATATTTTTTAAATACTTCTTAGAAACTGCGAATTGATAACGATCCAAAGCAACACTTTACTCATATTAATTAATTTTACATACAGCTTACAAATGAGGTAATGTCAAATTAAAAAGAAATATTAGCCATTTTATTTGTTTCTTGATATAATTTGTTATGCTCTGCTGCCCAATGTCAGAGTAGGATTACGTGTAAACTCATACTAGCAGAACATGTCAAAAACATTAAAACGATACTTTGTTACAAAATGAAGGAAATCTTCAATTCTTTTACAATAGAATAGTAGAAAATATTCACGCTACTATACTACATCAACTACAAAAATATATCTTCCAAATAGAATTGAACAAATATGACCATGACCATCGGATACAATAATTTCAATCAAATAATGTTTGGGATGACCACATGTTTTGGCGCACACCAGCTGAAATTAAATGTCTAGTTTGAGAAAAGATATTTAGAATTCCCTCAAATCGATTGGATTCTTTAATCTGCGGAAATTTTGTTCAACGAAGATGAGTCTGATTTATCAACCAATACAATTTGATTTGATCAAGATCCTATACGGTAGACTGTACCGGCCTGTTCGTGAATACTTGGATTGCAGTATTTCTAGACGGTCGATTGACAGGAGAAGATAGACAGCGTGACTATTCATTTTAAGTACTTCTAAAGTCAAAAGCCTATATCCAGAGACCCCAAAAGGTATATAGGTAATAAAAATCGAACTAGATACAAAATTAACCGAATTGCCGATAAAGTCCACTAGCTACCCTTAGATGAATTTGTCAATAGGCATTCCTATTATCAAATAGTCAATAAATAGTAGCTCGCAAACTTATATTACTTCTAAGTAAAGCTTATTTACCCAATAATTAAAAGTAAGAATTTATTTTTATTCAAATAATAATAGAATATCGCTGAATTTTTGATAACAAAAAACTATTTAAGTTTTGGTCAGTTTATGCAATATATTGGCTCTTCTTTAAATGTCTAAATACTCTGGTGGACAATAAGTCTTGGAGAACAAAAAAATTAATCAAGTTTGATGTTTAGTAACTTTTTCAATTTTTGACCAATATTAACAAATTTTTCCATATTTTGTACTTAAGAGTTACGAGATTATCGATGAATTATTCCAGTTATGAAAAAAAAAATCTTACGACTTATTATACCAGGACAGTTAAGATCTTGTTTTCTTTTGTTCGAATTTAAAACATCCTGCAGAATGGATGGCTATCAAGCTCAAATATTTCCCAAGTTTTTCTTATTTCTAAAACCTATGCATTTTCAGGTTTTTCTTTTCAACATATTTTTCATGTCATCAAGATCAGCTTCTGTGACGTTTCCAAAAAAAAACAACGGTTCGTTACTATGAAATGAACTATTGATTTTTAAACTGCCAGAGCAAAAACTGTACAGAATTCTATTTATTTCTTTATAAAGATGAATCCAGAAGATGTAGCTCGTATTGTGGCATAAGACGAACGTGGCATCTGGCATCACGGCGATTACAGCCAAGGAAAAAGCAATCATGCTCGCCAAAATATTTTCATCGCACTCTACCTTAGACGTCCCCCATGGCACCATATCGAACATCAACACTACCATGGCAGAAGTCAAGTTTCATCACCGTGACATTCGCAAAATCCTTAAAGAAATAGATACGCAAAAGGCATCAGGACCGGACGGAAGACCTGCCATCGTGCTAAAGAACTGCGCCAACAAACTAACACCCCTTTTTTCGAGGCTTTTTTCTCTTTCTTACGGAAAAGGAATTTACCCATCCTCTTGGAAACTCGGTCGAGTGCAACCTATTCCAAAAAAGGCAAGACAACCACGCCCTCAAACTATCGCCCAATTGCCTTGCTTCCAATGATCTCCAAAGCCATGGAAAGTGTAGTTAATCAACAGCTACTCAAGTACCTCGAGAACAACAGAATAATCAGCGATAATCAATACGGCTTTCGCAAAGAGAGATCGACAGGAGATATATTGGCCTATGTCACTCATATATGGAGTAGGGCAATTGAGAACTACGGAGAGTCTCGAGCGATTGCGTTGGATATTGCAAAGGCATTCGACAGAGCTTAGCATGACGGACTTGCTCTTGCTCTACAAAACGCAAATAAGAACGTGCTTAGAATATTGCTCACATATCTGGGGTGCCGCACCAAAGCACACCCTAAAGCTGCTGGATTCCATTTAGAAGAGAGCTGTGCGTTTCGTCGGCGACCCGGAGTTGACCCGGAATCTGGATAGTCTGGAACACCGCAGACATGTGGCCGAGATGTCTCTGTTACAGATACTTTCACGGCAGATGTTCCCAGGATTTGGCCCGCCTCATCGCGCCCCTGGCAACTCCTGTCAGACGGTCACGACAGACGGCAAGAGTGCACTGGTTCGTCGTACAACTGGAAACACCTAGAATATCGCTTTACAGAAACCCTTTTGTCTGGCGCACTGCACCACTGTGGAACTCACTCCCAGGACATATGTTTCCCACTAATTACAACCTACAAGTTTTCAAGAACCGTGTCAATCAACATCTTCGTACACACACCGCTCGTGGAGCGCCATAGGATCTCCCTTTAGTGTGTGTGCCACTGCCATAAAAAAAAGATGGCCGTAACATGCGACATTTTGCAGATTCAGTGAGTAAGCCAGCAAGTACAGTGCATTATGTAATCAGCCGCTATCATGACACTGGTGTATAAATTAGGAGACCAGGATCAGCACGACCACGAATTACAAACGACTGTTTTATTATGCTAACGGTTTTTCATGATCGTGGCATACCATCTACAGTTGTTGCGCATAGAATAACAGATGTGCATGGTATTGTGATGCCTTTACGAACAATTTCCCGAAGATGGAACGAATGTGGATTGGTGTCCAAAAGACCCGTTACTTGCCCAAAATTACTGACAGAACTTCGTAGCGAGCGAATACGTTTTGCGAGAAAAAAATTAAATAAGACAAACGAGCAATGGAGCTATGTATTGTTTACGGACGAATCTCGAATCTGTTTGTATTCTCCAACGGAATCGAATGTGCATGAAGAAGGTAAGGTAAACGATCTGAACAATACTGCATAACCCCTAGCATCAATTGGATGGGGCAGTATAATGGTATCAGCTGGAGTACAGTCCTTGTTCTAATAGAAAACGGTGTTATGATAGCTGTTAGGTATATCTACGAAAGCTTGACAATCAAGTTAAGTCCTGATGAATGATAATGTGTGGTAGTTCATAATCCGGATCTTTCCGATAGAGCATGTATGGAATACTCTGGGAAGACGAGTCCGATAACGTGAACCAACAGCATAAATCTTTGAAGGCCTCCCAGTGGTTCTTATTGAAGATTGGAAGAATATTCAACAGGAGGAGATATCAAACCTCATTCGAAGTATCCCATGTTGCAATGCAGCAGTCGCGAGGTGGTAATACACGGTTGCGAATTTCTATTGTTGTTTCTTTGTATTGTTTAAATACATGTTTAGTACAGCTTCTTTGCATTTTTGCATCCAAATTTGTACTTACCACGACAAAAAACATTTTGAAATTAATCAAAAAAACAAACTATTAGGAAGAGATTGAGCTTGATAGCAAACCATATTAAAATATAGTCAGACTTCCAAAACACTCTACCGAGTTTTTTAAACTCGAGCCAAAAAACAATACGTTGACTATCCTGGTAAAATAAATCGTTTTTTTTTTTACGTAGAATAATCTCGACATCATTAGGAACAAAATACAAATTATCTATCAAACTTGATTAAATCTTCTGTTGTCCAAGATTTACTGTGCAGGAGTGTAATTGCAGTGGAATATTGATACCGAGACTTACCTGCTTCCTGTTGGGCAATTTTGTTCCCAGTTTCGTAAGCAAATTGGTAACCACCTTCTCCATTGTTGTTTACTTCCATATGAAGAATTGGAATTTGGCTAACTGGAACTTGCTGATAATATTCTGAGTTGGCAAATCCCCTTTCCTGTCGTTGAGGCAATGCCCATGAGAGAGCGACGCAAAGAGAAAGGGCCAATATCTAAATTAATATAAAAATTTTATATTTAAAAAAATAATTATAAATAAATTGGTATTTATTCATTCTTTTAAAAAAAGCAGAAAATTAATTTATGTATGTATGTTTAAAATAATTAAAAGCGTTTTTTGTGTTATTATTATGAACCTGCTTACATACTTTTGATGTATAAATATAAATAATAAGCAGTCACATGTAAAAGATATCTAAAAGGCAACTTCACAGAATGAAAAATATACCGAAGTAAGTAAACAAGGACAAAAAAATATAGGAAGAATTTTATGACCTGCAATTTTGGCTAAACTACAGTTAGAATTAATAAAATATTAATAAAAAGTTTCTTTCTCAGCTATGCTTTTCCTATCAATAATATCTACTTCAATTCATTATGAGTTAAATGTATTTTATAATATTAAGTTTAAAATATGCCAATAATCTGTTATGTTTATAAAATGTTGAATATTTTGAATCAGTACATTTTGATCTTTATCCACTCACTGCTCGAATTAGACGATGACGAGATAATGCTATCTTTACTCACTAAGCTTTACATCAACTGTTTTTTGAGTAACTTTGTTAAAGTTAGTTTGGGATAGTCAATATTCATCGCCAATTCTTCGCCTTCAAACCGTTCTGGAAATATAATTAGTTATTCGTATGCAGATTTGTAAAAGAGATATAATATCTAGGATGTCTTTTATATTTGGGCGGTTACGCCCTGCAATTTTAAACGCCTGTTTTCGGCTAGTTCGGTTCCGCCCACGGAGCGAGAGAATCGAGTGGAGAGCAATACATGAAGTGTTACACTTCATACTAATAAGTCAGCTTCGTAATTGCTTTTGAAGTGAAAACTTGATTTGGGACTCGATGAAACAGAAACGAGAAAAAGTGAAAAAATTATTGCAAGACTTCTTTAGCGCCGCCGTTAGCCGTCTGAGAACTGAAGTGATTTAAAGCTCGATGACATAGATGAAACAGAAACGAGGAAATGGAAAAAGCGACACCCATAAAAATATATAGATCTATAGGATGTAGCGTGCGAGAGAATGAGATAGAACACAGTATACAGCTGTTACATGTTTGCCAAGGATAAAAGGTAAACGTCCGATCACTGAAGTTAAGCAACATCAGGCATGGTTGGTACTTGAATGGGTGACCGCTTAGTTTAGTTTTATGAAGGTTTTACTTCTACCGCGTGTTAACTGTTTTTGAAGTGAAAACTTCTTTAGCGCCGTTTGGTGTGATTTAAGACTCAATGGAATGGAAACGAAGAAACGCTCGATGAAGCGGAATCAAGGGATCTGAAAAAGCGACTCCAATTTCAAAACTTTTTTAGCGCCGTTAGCAGGCTGAGGATGGGAGTGATTTGAGACTCGATGAAATGGATGAAACAGAAATGATGAAACGGAAAAAGTGACATCAATATATAACTTTATTGATATACAGGAGGTAGCCTACGAGAGAATGAGATAGAACACAGTATACAGCTGTTACCTGTTTGCCAAGAGTAAAAGGTAAAAAGTAGTTTTCGTCCAATCACTGCAGTTAAGCAACTTCGAACGTGGTTAGTACTTGGATGGGTGATCGCTTGATTTAGTTTTATGAAGATTTCACTTCTACCGCATGTGAACTATTTTTAGTTTTATATAGTTTTTAATATCGCTCTACTGAAGTTTTCATTTCTGTCATATGGTTTTAAGCACACACTTTCTTTAATAATTGCCCGTATTTACAGTCTAATCCATTTTAACACTCCGAGTACGATGTGAAAAATTGCATTTTAATCTAATGAATTATGTGTAATTATTTGAATGAAATATCACATACAGATCCATCAGTGTAAAAAAATAAAAATGCCTCAAACATTTAAAAGGAGTTTCGATATCGCTTGATCTCGAGAGTACCTACATAACGGTTTTCATTCTGTACAATTATATCCCGTTCACCTCTTAGTTTTCAAAAAGGCTATTTTATGTTAAAATTAAAAATTAAAAAAAGATATTAACATTATAAGTTTTACGGACATTTGTTGTTTTAAACCCAGGTAAATTTTGGTTTATGTATCTTTAAAACCTAATAAATGCATAATAAGAAATATAGGGAAGATTATATGTCCTCCAATTTCCCTATTTTCCAGTTAGATTTAATCAAATATTAGTAAAAAGTTTCGTTCTTATCATTTTCCTATCAATAATAACCCACTCGATGAAAATATTAATGGCCACTTAAATTTGTTTTAGAAAATTTTGGGTTTAAAATATATTATTAATGTGTTCTATTTATAAAATATTGATTTCAATTGAAATGCATCCCGTCAGTTACCTTTTGATCTTTATCCAACCATTGCTCGAACTGGACGGCGTCGAAATAATATCATATTTGCTAATTTGCTTGCCAAGCTTTACACTCATTGATTTTTTGGTAATTCATTAAAAAAAATCTATAAATCATGAGCTTTTGGATCACTAGCAGGCAACGTAGGTATCTTTTAATATGCATCACCAAATCTCAATCTTAATTTCGTTCTGGAAATATAACTAGTTCTGTGCTCGTATTTGTAATTATTTAGGCAATTTTTATAATATTTAGGCCGTTATGTCCTCTAATTTTAACAGCCCGCTTTGGGTTAGTTTCGGTAAGATTTTTATAGTTGTGTCTTTCGAGCAAGCGATGCGAGTGGATGACAATGCATGACTTAACACTTTCGCTGCTGACAGTTCCAGCTGTGGTATTACCTGTGTGCTAAACTTTTTTTTTCTCATTTTGCTTGTATAAACTCTCTATATACAAAAATATACTATTTTAACTAATATATACTGGGTCTTAGAGAATTTTGAACACCTGACACGGATCCGTGTCATGCGCATATAGCAACAATTTTTGTGTCATAGGATAATCTCTCTTGAATTTGTGTCGGGAGTTTTTTTATTTTGAAAACGTATAAAACGAATAAAAACTAAATTAGCATAAATTTTAACATTTATTATACAGAGCATATCAAAATACGTAAAAACATACCAAATTTGGCAAATATACATAACATGTTAAAATGTAAAATAGTCATTCTGGAATGCTCCGATAATTTAAACGATAAAATATGGGCACCCTTTTAGCTCTTCATTAGTCTATTTCTTCGAATTTTTGCAAGTAAATATTGTTATTTTAGGTTTCTAAGGTCTTGCCATATTATCCGCCATTTTGTCTTAATATCAGCAGCAACAAAATCCTGACTCGAAAACGGTACGTAAAACAAGAATTCCCTATGCTTTAGCTATATGCTCTCAACCGTACATTTACCTCTACCTGCTGCTCGTGGCGTACTTAGAGCTTAATTTTTATATTACGCGCGACACGGATCCGGGTCGCGCGCACATAGCAACATGTACGTGGTGACACGGATCCGTGTCATCAGCAGTCAAAGTGTTAAAAGGGAAATCCTTAATTGCTTATTAAATGTCCGTGTTTATCGCCCAACCCATTTTATCATTGCCGAAAATTGTAATATATTTCTTGTATACTAATTTAATATTGCCTTCCGTACTGGAAATTGAGTTTTAATCGAATAAATTGTAACTATTTATTTTAAAGAAATAACACTTACAGATCAATATTTTAATGTATTTCCATGACAACTGGTTTCGAGAGTATCTACATAAAGGTTGTGATGCCACACAAATAAATCCCGTACCCTCTTAGTTTTGGAACGGTTTAGATTAAAATCAATTTTATTAATGATAGCAACACTAAAATAATTTAAACTGTATGTTTTACTTATTGTGTCAGGTAAATTTTAATAATTAAACTGGATTTGCCTTTTTTACTATTATTGTTTGATTTGAATATATTCAGCCGATTTTTGCTTAGTATCTCCAGATATGGATTATGATGAATGTTTTCTCCGTATATATAACTTTTCTCTAAAACCAAAACATTGGCTTTCTGTGTAAACATTGCGTCAAAAATGATTTACCTTATACTCAAATATGTAAAAGAGTTCTCTAGAAGTAAATTAATTTCTTCTGCTGCGGAAATAACTTGTTGTACAGTTAAGCAAATTTATGTTTTCATGAGACTTCTTTTTAATAGGATGCAGAACTTCTAATAATATGTTTGTAGTTTTTCTATAGAGTTTCATACATGAAAACAGTTTGACCAAATTACGAACGGTAAGTCTCTCCGAGAAAAGATTTTCAGATCGTTATACTAAATGTCCTACCAAAGTACCAAACATTTTAAATAATAAATTGTGGTAATTTTTGCAGTAATGTTTATCATTTGTGCAAATATAACTAAACAATAGCTGTTAAACGCATGAAATATATTTATAGCATTTTTTACAGTGAAAAGCTCCATGAATAAAAATGTCCTTTTAAGAAAAGGTTTTAAAATTTTCCTGTAAAGAACTTTCGCAATATGCTGTATTGATATTTTGTATTGAAGACTGGAAAAGAATCAACCCAAACTAACTGACAAGGTCAACCTTAAACATTAAAACTGAAGCTCAGATGTTGATGGCTTTAAGTTAGATTTTAACCTACTGGGACTTTTCCGGATGCCTAAATGAAGCATTTATTCTCAAAATATATTTTTGAATAAATAACGATATTTTGGGATACATAAGCCAACACAGCTTTTATTTTTTTCCGTTGGCAAAAAATCCGCGTAACAATAATTGCAAGAAAAAAATTCTACAAATTATTCTAATATATCTACGTCGCATTTTTCCTCCTCATCTTCTTTCCAAATAAAAAGTGTTAACATTTAAGCCTACCAAGCTTATAGACATTTTGAACTATTTTAGAGAAAGTAAATAATTTATTGATGAAAATAATCACTTCGCTTATACGAAGTAACTGGGAAAAGAACTGATATGCAACAGTCATTTTGAATGTCAAAGTTAAATAATTTATCTTACTAATCGATTATTTGAAACAGTGCAATTTTGAAATCAGAACAAGTAGAAAGCTTCAATAACTTTGGGTTACCGAATATGTCAACTAATGCCAATCACCTTGTACAGACAAATGTTTCTTGCTGAAATGCCCCTCTTACTCTCAGAGCCATCAATGACATATTTAATAAAAGTACGAAAATTTTCACAAACTTACATGTTTAAAATCCATTTTTTATATCGGTTGTGAACTCTAAACGATATCGAAACAAAGCTGAATGTTGACTTGAACGTTGACGCCTAATATTACCTTTATACCAGGGTCCCTCCCTATTTTGCCTTTGGAATATTTAAATTCGAAAAAATTAAATTTCAATAATTGTGCCATGAATTCTTCAGATACAGGGTGGCCTGTAAGTAAAACAGGAGTGACAGCATCTTTATAATTATTGTAGAATTGTATTACTTAAGTTGCTATATAGTACCAGGGATGTATAAATAATGTGTTTTACCATAACAGATGTCATAAACCATATCTCGTCTTCAATATATTATGTGCATGCACAAAAATATAGGGTAACCTTTCATACTTAATACAACTTGTAGACTTACCTACTAGCTTGGAAAATTACCGTCTATACGGTGCCAGAAAAAAACAAAATTTAAAATGGGTTGTGTTAACCCAATCGTATAGTATGAAAATAAGAAACATTCATACATACTTACCAATAAGACTGCAGATATCAGATTTTTTATGTAAGTATCTTTTATGTAATAATTCCTCTTTTCTGTAGCGGATATTAGAAACTTATACAGTCAAAGCAAATAACTAGTTCTTTCTCTAGAGTCGGCATTTTGCAGATCCTAAGTTGGCGAAATAGATTTTCGATTCTAAAATGCTCAGTAATCAGATTTGACATGTCTGGCAAACCTCGCTTAACTTTACAGCCGGTTTAATTTATCTGCATATGAATATTATTATCTGAATATAAACAATATTATTTGCAGCTGGATATATGCATGTTTTTCTTCCAAAACTATCGATTTGCAGTTGCAAAGGATATGTTATAAAAAAAGCAAAACTATGAATTGGGAGTCCGAGGGACTTCACATTTGATTTGACAAAAATCTCACCTCACTGGATATGGGCTAAGTTGTTTTCTCTCTCTCAATCAAGTCGATCTAGAGTAGTGCTGTTCAACTTGATGTATCCAGGTATTTGCTGGTGATTTGCTATTTTAATTTCTAGTTACAGTTAATTTGACCAGAGCAACTCAACATACAAAATTGCAAAATATTTTGATGTTAATTAGGCATCAATAATACTCCATATAAGGTTAATTTCATATTATATCAATAGTTGGATAGTAAGGTGGATCTTTTTAACATATATTTTGTATCACCACCTGGCCTGGAGGAGTCGTAGAAAAATATATACAATTTTCAGAAGGTTATCTAAAGTTTAAATGATCATTCATGGTTCAATCAACAAAACATTCCAAGCACAAACGCCGCTTATAGGCAGAGCATTTAGAGCTGCTAAAATGGTTTTAACTTTTTTTAGACCACATAGAACTAATCTCAGAGACTGGTTGACATAGTAAAGCATACACGAGGTTTAAGCATCATATGAAGCAGCATTGAAAATTGCAAATCTGAAAAAATCCAACCTGAATGTCTAAACGGTGCAGTAAATTCATTAAGTCAGCAAGACCAAGGTGTGTATAATCTTTCCATCCAGAACCACTATTCAGGGGCGCAAGTGCGTAGTCCAAGTTTCTGGTATCAATCTGGTATAATATATGCATTTAAGAAACATCTAAAAAAGTTCTCATTTTGCTCCTATTATGGAAATGTTAAAAATATTTTCGAGGCCAAAAGGCTAAGGTGAAATATATATGCAGTAATTTTCCAATGGACCACCCAATAGAGTTGTCAGATAAAATTGAATGAACTTTTTGCACAGCATGCTCAGCATGATTCGCCGGTCTGCTTTTCCCAGCAAGATTATTCTAAACACTCTGCATGGGGTGCTCAGTTTCTTGTTCAAAATTGTGAACTGCACTAACCCAAACCGAGACGTCTCAACATCCATTTTCTTATGTAGAATGTCATGTATCTAATCGTAAGATTTCCTCATTGCTCTAAGCGAGTTATTAAAAGAAAACGTTGTTAAGTAATTGCGTTGTCTACGAAGCCTGAAAGAAGAGGGCTTCCTTCATATCAGACTTCAAGAGCAGCTAAATAAACCTGGAGCCATCAACACCCGTTTGCTCAGATTCATGTGCAATATCATGTACCTGAGCACAAGATTTCCCTACTGCTCTAAGCTGGTTATTAAAAGAAGACGTTGGTATGGTATGGTAGAAGGGTCGCTCGGCAAGATTTTCCCTTCAACACGTCGACCACAATTGATCTTCTATGTTATACGAAAATTCCTATCTATTTCGAGAACCTTAGAATATTTCCAGGGTTGACATTTTGTAGATCTCCAGGTGTCACAAGGGCATTTTCAAGATGTCTCGACCTTTGGCGAGTCAGTGCCTGACATTCGCAAGGTAGGTGCTCTGACGTTTCAGCCATAGTTTGGCAGAATCTGCATTGTTCGCCAATGATTTGCCCCATTTTTTTGAGATGGTACCTCCAGGGGCCATTTTCAGTGAGAAGGTCGACGACCAGTTTTATCTCATTTTTTGTTAGGCGAGTGAGACGTGGGTCATTTGGTCCGTCTCGGTCCAGGCGCATTGATCCAATGTGTCTCTTTCCGCCTTTTTTCCAATTTCTAAGTTCATTCATTACGTGCTCTCTAGTAATGCCGCAGAATAATTCAGGCCCGAAAAGGCAGTCTGTGCACCATTCCGTGCGAGCGGCTTCGTTGCCTTCCACACTCTCGTGCCCTGGTACCCACATTAGGGTGCGTCTGTTTCTATTTGCTAGTTGATCTGCAGCTATCCGACAATCCCACACTAGTTGATTCTGCTAGATGCTAGCGCTTTTAAGGTTAATTGACTATCTGATAGGATATATATCTTTGCACCTCTTAGGCCTTTTTTGGCACATTCAGAGATGGCTATATTGATAGCATTTAGTTCTGCTTGAAAGATGGTGCAGAGATGCGACACCTAGGTCCGTAAACTCCGGACCCCACTCCTTCTTTCATCTCTGATGCATCTGTGTACCAGATAAGTGATCCCCTCTCTAGTTGTTTTAGTTTCTCCCCTGTAGTATTGCGGACTTCAATTACCACTTCAAAGGAGTTTTGTTTATATTGTATCGATTGGTATGGTCATCGCCTCTATCTGGATGTCCTTCAGAATTTTAAGGTGCCCAGTCAGGTTTTCCGACTTTAGTTTTTGTGTCTGAGTGACTCTATGCGCTCTGGTCCAGGCCTCATTTTCTATGCATATGTGCAGCGGAAGGAGGTCTAGTAAGGTTTCCAGAGCTGCTGTGTTGATAAGTAGTTGCGTTGCCTATGAAGCCTGAAAGAATAGAGCTTCTTCCTTATCAGACTTCAAGGCCATTTAAATAAGTTGCATTTCAAAAATGAGGGTATGGAGACGCACATATCCTAATTGCATTACAACATTCAGACATTTATTTCAAAGCACTAAAACTGACGTCGGAAGGAAGTATTTAATAAACTTTGCAGTACAGTAGATAAACCTCAAAAGGGAATTGATGTGGAAGGAGGAGATTGTTAAGCACAACAAAATCCTACCAATATTTGCCTAAGCTGAAGGACGACGCTCTTCGGGCACGAAAACTGTTTCCTGTCTTGCATATAGCCAGCGTTTTTGATGGAGCCCAGTATGAATTTTTGGATGTGCGATATAAGAAGCGATGTCTCGGCTAGTGATATATTTAATGAAAAATCACTGACCCAGTTTTGTTTTTAAATGCATAATTATATCGCTAATAATGCTTTATACAATGCAAGGGGAAACATATTAAATGTTGTAAAAGATATGAGGTTGGCTAAGTCTTCGACAAAGCCAATGATATTATACACACCCATGACGATGGTGACACATCAGATTAGATTTGTTATTAATAGCTTGTTAAAGTACTTAGTTATATTCTAAAGCAGATATTGATGCGATGCCATTTTCTATCATATTTCCATGTATATTATTGGTCAAATAACAACGTAGCCCTTCGCTTTTTAGTCATAATATTTAAAGTCGTATACTTTTTACGAAATGTAATATTATATCCAAAGAGGATATTTTTAAAGCCATCTGGAACTGAAAAAGTAATAGGTGGAGAAAGTAGAGTTTACCGTTGATTTTAGATAATATTTTGAAGCCCGGAAATTCTAATGGTTTCACCTTGCATATTTAAATTATCATGGTGATCAACTTCTTGAAATGAAAAGCAATACTTGTAGATCTTAGATCTATATTTTTGTTGTACTTACATCTACAAATCATTCGACACATCCTATTTTTAAAATAGAGTAGCTCTTACCCTAATTGTATATATTTTACTTATTGGTGATAAGTTTCAGTTCAATTTCGTAACAAAGCGAAAGTCCTCACATTTGATTAATCGATAGTTGGGTTAGATAAGTTAGCTCTAATTTACTCTGCAAAGGTTGTTATAGCTATTAGATGACTAGCTATCTTAATTATTATTGTCTCGTCAATACACAAAACAATTCAATCCAGGCATATGGTATGTACGATTTTTTCCAAAATTTAACAGGATTCAAGACTTGAATTATAGAAAGTGTTTCACGTTTACGACTAAATTTTAAGATTAACTGTAACGTGTGTCAATAAGACACTATATTGATATATCTACAAGTACCTGGACATCATACAAAAGTTTCAACTAATAAGCAGGTATGATGTTATTAGAATGATTTATCATTTATCCTAAATTTGTGGGGGAGATTTGCCGCACAGCCCTATATTATGGGAAATGTAGTTTCCCTTGTGTCTAGCTCTTACCACTATACCTGAAACATCCTGTATCTAGTTTTTGGGCGTTTACCTTTAATAAAACATCAGATGCCATTTCTATTCGGCGTGCCTTCGTTTTGTCGCGTAATGCAATTGTTTTTGCTCAAGAATTTTGTAAAGGTCACGGTATACGGGACCGCGGCGTGGTTCACGCACCCAGCATGATATTCAACAGATGGCCCAATCCTAATCATCTTAAAGCAAATCGCACTTCTCTTTCGAATTCAGATATGAACGTATTTTCATAAAATTTTAAATTGCTACGCCCAAGTTCATTAGAAATATGTTCCATATTCCTCATTCTATAGGACACGTCAAAAAAGTCTGCTTTAATTAGTTCTACTGAAATATTAATAGTCATATCGGAAAACTCAAGGTATATTTTTACAAAATCATAAACGAGATAAAATAAATTTCTGTATCGTTCGAATTGTACTTGGAATGTATAAGTATATTAATTTAAAAAACCTTTGAAGTATTAAAAATGACAAAAAGAAAACAAAAAGTTGATAAGCAGGAGAGATGAACGAAGTAAAAATTCTACTATCCATTAAATTATTTAGTAGTTTCGAATTCAGCCATTCTAGTGAAACAGGCCGACTCTAGGTATGCAAATTAACAAAGAAAAGTCTTTAAAAAGGCACTTTTACATAGAAACCTTCAAGAAGCAGGTAAAAAGGAGCCGAGCCGGGCGCTGAGAATAGGTGGCACACTTATTTACGTCTTTTTAATACATTTTCTAAGGTGTGGGATCGGAATTTCAATAAATTCTTGGAGCACCCTCACGTCAAATGGGGACTGTTATAAAAAAGCCGCCGCAGGATGCAGAGCGGGTCCCTTAAAACTCACTCGGTTTGGCTAGAGACTGGTCCATTTCCACTCGCCAAAGGTTGAGAC
>MU184110.1:100285-115534 GCA_016904865.1 Pissodes strobi | reverse complement strand
CCAGGCTGGAGAACACCAAAGTACAAAGTCTGGAGCTGATCACTGGGGAGTGATCCAACAAACCCCATTTTTACCCCTGTCAGACTAGGGACCGCCAAAGGAATGAGTCTGAGGCCGATGCTTCGAGTGGAAGCGGCCCTAGGTGGTAGATGCATAAGCCTACTCGCATCGTCCAGTGAAAGACCACCCCACCAGAATTGGGGAGCGCTAAGTGGTTTTCCCAAATCACGTTCCGCTCCCGCGCTGGTGATCCCGGGTTTCACAGTAGGAGTATATGGACATAATGGTGCTTCCAGGATCAAAATAATCCGGAGGTAAACTCCCCGGCCATTCGGATCTCCGGGCGCTGGGTGGCCCTGGGAGCCCTTCATTCCGCATTTTACAGACAGCAAAGATACCGAACCAACTTAGAATAGATTTCTGCAACATAAGAGGCCTAAATACAAACATAAAATCGGTACACCAACATCTACAAGCAAATAGACCACACATATTAGCCCTTACAGAAACACAAGTATGTTCTACAACAACAACAGTGAACTACCTCTATCCTGGTTACGACTTACATACCCGATTTAGATATAAGTTCGGAATATGCCTTTTTGTCCGAAGCGACCTTTCATGTCAACGCGAGGAAACACTCGAACCGAACAACCTTGACGTCATGTGGCTCAAGTTCACCGCCAAGGGATTAACCAAGTTTATATGTTGTCTCTATCGCCCTCCGAGCGATAGAGCCTACCAAAACTTTTTCTCAACACTAGCTACCACCTTTGACTCAATACAGGTCGATCACCCCAGTTCAGAAATAATCGTTCTGGGAGACTTCAATGCCCACAACACCAACTGGCTCAAACATCACAACAAGACCGACAACGAAGGTAGAGAAGCTGAAGCATTTGCCATCAGCTGCGGGCTTACTCAACTTGTAGACGAACCAACTCGAATCTCAGAGAGGGGCGAATTCGCCGCCCTCCTGGATCTTTTTCTGACCACCAATCCTGACCAGTACAAGGTTACAGTTGGTCCGCCATTAGGTACCTCTGACCACAAACTTATTACAACGGTTTGTGAATTGCCACTCATACAGAAGGATCCACCATTGCCTCGCAAAATCTGGCATTACAATTCTGCAAACTGGGACGATCTGAGGCAGTTTTACCTAGATTTTCCTTGGCTCGACGTCTGCTTTGCCACTGACGACCCGTCAGACTGCTGCGAAGAGATCATGCAAGTAATCTCCTCAGGAATGGAAGCATACATCCCAAATTCCATCAAGTTACCATCAAAAGGAAAGCCCTGGTTCGACAAAAGATGCGAAAGAGCTGTAGGAAGGAAACAGCAAGCCTATAAGTACTGGCAGCAAAATCAGACCGCTGAAAATCGCAATTATTTTATCGAAGCGAGAAACGAGTGCAAGCTTGTGATCGACGAAACTAAGGACAAACACAATCAAAGGATCAGGAATAAACTTTTGCAGTGCCCCAGTGGCTCCTGGAATTTCTGGTCGGTAGCAAAGGCAGTAAGTAACAACTTTACAAAAACGTCTCTCCCACCTTTGACGGACGAACGTGGCATCACGGCGACTACAGCCAAATAAAAAGCAAACATGCTCGCCAAAATGTTTTCATCGCACTCTACCTTAGACGTGCCCCAAAGCAAGACTCTCCCCACTATACCGAACAACAACACCACCATGGCAGAAGTCAAGTTTTCTCATCGTGATATTCGCAAAATCCTTAAAGAACTAGATACGCAAAAGGCATCAGGACCGGACGGAATACCTGCCATCGTGCTAAAGAACTGCGCCAACGAACTAACACCTGTTTTTTCCAGGCTTTTTTCTCTTTCTTACAGAAAAGGGATTCACCCATCCTCTTGGAAAGTCGCTCGAGTGCAACCTGTTCCAAAAAAAGGCAAGAAAACCACGCCCTCAAACTATCGCCCGATTGCCTTGCTTCCAATAATCTCCAAAGTCATGGAACGTGTAGTCAACCAGCAACTACTCAAGTACCTCGAGAGCAACAGAATAATCAGCGATAATCAATACGGCTTTCGCAAAGAGAGATCGACAGGAGATATATTGGCCTATGTCACTCATATATGGAGTAGGGCAATTGAAAACTACGGAGAGCCTCGAGCGATTGCGTTGGATATTTCAAAGGCATTCGACAGAGTTTGGCATGACGGACTGCTCAACAAACTGCCGTCCTTGGGACTGCCCGCCTCTCTCTGCAGCTGGCTGGCCAGTTTCCTTAAGAACCGATCCCTACATGTTGCAGTCGATGGACACATCTCGGACACATTTACCATCAACGCGGGCGTGCCTCAGGGCGCAATACTTTCACCAACTCTGTTCCTCATCTATATTAATGACCTGCTGATCGAAACGAATAATCCTGTTTACAGTTTTGCAGATGACAGTACCCTTGTCTCCCACTTTAGATCAGAAAAACCCTTACCAGCGACTGAGACTCATCACCGCAGACAGGAGCAGATTACAGCAATTAATCAAGACCTGGAGAAAGTTCAAACTTGGGGCGACCGAAATTTGGTCCAGTTCAATGCAGCGAAGACCCAAGCAGCAACGTTTACTAAGAGGGCCAATACAGCGGGCCCTGACATCATTATGGCAGGATCGACCATTCCTTCATCCTCGTCAATCGGGCTGCTGGGTGTCTCGGTCAACAGCAATATGTCATGGCATGACCATGTTGCTAACATCGCAAAATCAGCCTCCCAGAAGCTTGGTGCGCTATTTCGCAACAAGAAACTCTATACATCGCAGCAGTTGCTCTTGCTGTACAAAGCACAAATAAGACCGTGCTTAGAATATTGCTCACATATCTGGGGTGCCGCACCAAAGCATACCCTAAAGCTGCTGGATTGCATTCAGAAGAGGGCTGTGCGTCTCGTCGGCGATCCGGAGTTGACCCGGAATCTGGATAGTCTGGAACATCGCAGACATGTGGCCGAGATGTCCCTGTTTTACAGATACTTTCACGGCAGATGTTCCCAGGATTTGGCCCACATAATCCCGCCCCTGGCAACTCCTGTCAGGCAGTCCCGACAGACGGCAGGAGCGCACCAGTTCGTCGTACAACTAGAAACACCTAGAACATCGCTTTACCAGAACTCCTTTGTCTGGCGCACTGCATCACTGTGGAACTCACTTCCAGGACATCTGTTTCCCACTAATTACAACCTACAAATATTCAAGAACCGTGTCAATCAACATCTTCGCACACGCACCGCTCGTCGAGCGCCATAGGATCTACCTTTAGTGTGTGTGCAAAAAAAAAAAAAACATAACAATATGAGAAACATTAATTTTATTTTTTTTAGAAACATGGTAGATAATATTTGATAATAAACCCAAACAATTCGTAAAAATATAGGTGGAATTAATCATTTACCTTTCATTGGAGAAGAGACACAAGTGACCAAAAAATCTTATCATTGTGGTTAAATAAATTGTAGCATTTTCAAATTCCGGCATAAACCAATGCTACAGCTTTGCTTAGTTTATATTTATTTGCAAACATAATTTAGATTTGATTATTCCAATATAATATATGTATAAAGTACATTACCTTGTTTTACCTTAAAAGTTATTGAATATACTTTCCATTTATGTCTTAGTATGATATACTAGCTACTTATGATATGATAATAACATCAGGTCTGATTTTTGCTCCTTTCTGAGCAGTAGTTGTTCGACTTGGTTACGGAAATATCTTTCAAAGGCTTTGGTTGTCTAGTTTAATTTGCTAAACCTTGTCTTTTGAATTTTAATGTTTGAACTCTCTTTTAATCATTCAGGAAAAGGCTCACAAACTTTTCTTTAATTTTAAAGTTAATGAAAACTTAACATTTGTGATGTAAATTTTACTATATAATTGTTTTTGAAGTGAAAACTTCTTTAGGCGCGTTTTGCGTTTTAATTTTTGTGGGGGTTGAATGAGACCGAGCCGTCACGCGTCACGCGTCTTGCTCGGATATGTAACGTAACGCTCCTTCTACTGGCATGTTCCCGTATAGGTAGAGGTCTGAAATTTTCAGGGTATGTAGCCGGGGTAAAAAGAAGATCCTGGACGAAAAGGGGACCCCGTAAACACCCCCCCCCGTTTGACAGGGGAGGGGGGAGAATGGAAAACTTAAATAATTCATTTCGGGAGAACGGGAAGACGACGGGGTCGAAAATTTTATGGTAGGTGCGCCCCATGGTGGGCCACCTTAGACCATATGGGGGGACCAGGGCTCTAATTTAAGGGGGGAATTTTGGGGAAAAAAACGTTTTTCGCC
The DNA here is from genome assembly GCA_016904865.1 of Pissodes strobi. Classification (NCBI taxonomy): domain Eukaryota; kingdom Metazoa; phylum Arthropoda; class Insecta; order Coleoptera; family Curculionidae; genus Pissodes; species Pissodes strobi. Next base: position 111,229 of record MU184110.1, on the reverse strand, counting down.
CGTATCTCTGCAACGAATGCTCGGGTCAAAATTCTGACAACCGATGACCCCGCTCGTCGAAGTTTTCACTTCTGTCGTGCGGTCTTAAGCACACACCAATTTTTTTTATATCAAGGGATCTCATCATAGTAGGGAAATCATAAATATTATGTCTTATTGACAAGCCCCTCCATAAATTACTTTTCAGATTTTAATAATATTATATGTTTTTCTTAGTTGAGTCTCAGTTAACTAGGTGGAGCCTAATAACTTTATTAAAGTGTACATAAAAATCCATGAACTTAGCTCTTCACTGTATTACTGGCTGCCATTCGCATCTATTGGTAAATTTGCTTAATTGATTTAAGAAACGTTGCCATGGAATTAGCAAAAGGTTATAGAAAGTATGACTTGTTTACTTCAATAATCCAACCTTATCGAAGCTCGTTATGCGATTTTCCGAAATCTGCGTCGCGGATATAATGAGAAATTTATCTTTTCTAGTGGTACATTTATTTAAATCAGAGCGACCTTGAGCCCAGCGTCCCAGGTGCCCCACTGCTTATAATAAGAAACGAAGGTCCCCTAAATTGAAATAAATTTCCAGACATATATGTAATGTACATAAATCGCCATAAAAAAATTGCTATTTTAATATCATTAATGTTTTTTAGATATATTGTAAGCCATTTATTCCAGCCAGGTTTTATATGAAGACTTTCCAAGATTCTGGTTATGACAGTGTTAATTTCCCAAAATAAAAATTAAATCGGTTTCTGCACCAAAAATGCACAGTTAATATGTGCCCTGGCCGAGAGACATAAATTAATAGAAAGCCTCAGTTACGCTTTAAATCATAAAATCATCAAATACCTATATTAAATTTATTGAAGAAATATATATGGATTTTGCGGAGATTTTTATTACCTATTTCTTTTTTGTAAATTGTCATATCATTATTTTTAATAATTGCGGTGATTCAATATAAATCACCCAAGAGAAATATTCATTTAAAGAAAATCATAATCACCTACAGTAAAAGTATCGATTTGATAATAGTTACACTAAAAGAGATGAAGATGGCCATAAAATAAATAAAAATACGCAGTTGCAGACATATAAATACAATAACAGAATCACCCATTTAAATGGTATTTTTCGGACTTAATTGCTTGGCCGAACTTCGCTTACGCATCTGCAGTCGCGTGCGGAATAAGGTCACTTTTCGCATTTGGTAGGAAATATACTATTTTACAGATATTATACAGTTTATTTTTTCATTAAAATACGTAAAAGCTTAATTATGTTTGGGTGACGCCGACGCGACGACGACGTTGTGGAAAACTTAGTTTGCCACAGCCAGGATCTATAATATTATGAGTCAGATGCAAATAGTGATGCCGACTATGCTATCAGTTTTTTTAATGCAATAGCAATACAAATACAAATATAAGATTATACTTATTTATAATGTGATCGGCTACCTTCCACGCGGGCACTACTTACACGTTACTGCCACCGGCGACTCTATAAATCTACGAAGATTAATTTACCTTGGCACAATTATTAAACTTTAAAGTAATCAGATGGCTAAAATCAGATTTTCCCGTGTACCCAAACATTTTTAATAATTTTTCTATGCTTAAATGTTAAGCGCGGCGAGAGTTCCCTGTGACCGCTCGAGCGCAACATGCTTTTTTATAAGCGTCTGCCGCGGTTTTGCCAACGTTTTCTTGTCTGTCAATTTGCATATAACTTTTTGAGTATATAAATTTAACACTTCGGCTTTCGATAAGGGCCCGCACAATATATTAGTTGCAACTATGGGAATATCTGGATCAATGCCTTGCTGGATAACTAGCTACCTTGCTGATCGAATCCAGATAGTTAAGATTAATAACTTTCTATCGCGAGAGATACTTGTACCATCGGGAGTCCCCCCAGGCCCCCTTCTATGTAACATCTTTATCAATGATGTTACACCTTGCTTCCGAACCTCTGAGTTTCTTCTGTTCGCGGATGACCTAAAATTGTTTAAAGTTATCTCAACTCCTCAGGACTACATTGCTTTGCAGGATGATCTCGACCGGTTTGTAGCTTGGAGTTTTGACAATGGTATGCATATCAACACCTCAAAGTGCAATCTGTTGGTATTCTCTCGCCGGCAATTAAAAACTATTTTTGATTACAATATTGATGGCACAATTTTAACTTCTGTTGATAACATGAGAGATCTAGGTATAATTCTTGACTCAAAATTATCATTCGTTGCCCATATATCTGCACTAGTAAGCAGGTCATTGAGAATGCTGGGATTCGTGAGGGGAATTGCGGGAGACTTCATGACTACTCGTTCCTTTAAAATCCTCTTTTGTAGCCTTGTCAGAAGTGGTTTGGAATATGCAGCCTCAGTGTGGAATCCTCAATATGCCTGTCATGTTAACAGAATTGAGCGCGTGCAGAGGAAGTTCATGCACAATATCCACTATAGACTTTTCAGAGACACTGCATATAACTATGAGGGCATGTGTCAGAGACTAAACTTGTCACCACCTTATGATAGAAAAAATCTCCATGATCTTCTCCTTTTCTTTAAAATCATTAACTCTATAGTCGACTGCCCATATCTTACCGCTAGTGTTACCTTGCACGTACTCCCTATCAACACAAGAAACGTCCGAACCTTCTATCAACTATATCACCGCACCAACTATGGCTGTAATTCGTTCCTTCCTAGATCAGTGTCTCTCGCTAACCAAAATCGAATACAAAGCTTAAACTTCTTTTGCCCCTTAAAATTTTTATAAAACAGTTACCTATCTGAGGTGAATACTGTTGGAACGTTAATGTCAAGTATTTTGTAATTTCTAATATTTTTATTTTTATCTTAAAAATGTTTTCTTCTATCTTCCTTTTTTATATTGCAGGTATTATGCTTGTGTAGTTGTTGTACAACATCAGCTAATTGAGCGCGCTAGCTCTTATATTAGTTTTAGTTTTATTTCTATTGCGGTCCTAGATATAGTCCTTATTATTTACTTTTGTATGTTATTTGTAAAAAATGGCACTGGCCGTCAATAAATAAATAAATAAATAACACACAAAAGATCTGCATGCATGTTACTGATAAATTTTTTGTTCCAAAATTTTACGCCCCTTTCACTCCCTTTGTCGGCTCTTTCGCCACTAACAAACTGTTTGCTAACAATTTTCCGCGATTCTTAATTAAATTCAATGCTGTTATCGGGGGTAATATCATAAGTGCATCCAATTTTTCCGAAAAAATTTGGAAAAACGTGTTGACAAATGATGTCAACGAGTTATTTGAATTTTTTCGTAGGAAAAACTAGATGCACGAATGATATTTGGCAAGATCCTGACTGAACAAAAAAAGCCTATTTGCTAGTAATCTGATAATTTAATCAATCAAAGCAACGAACAAAGCATTTTACTGGGTACTATTACTAAAATTACAATTTACGTAACCTTTACAGTTATTGTATACTACGGGAGTATTGTTTGATATATTGTTATGATTTTTTATAATACTTGATACTTCAGATAAATGCACATCATCTTCGGAGGATGTTGCAGCAGTAGTATTGTTTTGGTTTATTTGCCCCTGAGAAGAAGATGCTTCAAGCTCCTTGCTTCCATTTCTTAAAGCATTTATAATTGTTGAGTGATAGTTACTATCCATATTTGTAAATAGGGTTTTATGGAACTAGCTCGATGGTGTCCTGTTATTTTTATCAGCTGTTGCTCTTCGAACCCTGCTTTTGCTAGGTTGCTGACAGCTGTCGCTCTTAGTGAGTGGTTTGTAATTTGTTTATCTTTTGTGTTTAAACCAGTTCTATCCGCAGCTTCTTTTGTCCATTTTGACAGCTCGTTTCTTCCCACAGGGATATTTTTAAACCATCCTAAGGTCTGTGGAGTGTTCCATGTTGGGTTTGGTGTCAAAAGCAGCCTATCTGTCTTGATGTTTGTTGAACGTTTTGATATAAGCATGTAATAAAAGCATGCCGGGCAAAATTCAGGGCGCTTAGTCTTTGGAACTAACCATTTGCTGTTGCACATTTTTTTTTGCACCTCCTTGAGGGGTTTTACTGAAAACTGGGTTGTATTTTATTCTTTCTGCAATAAGAGAAAAGCATTTCATTACTGGGTTGTCAAAATATTATCTTTTCCATATTTTTACCTAATTAAAAAAAAACAAACCGCAAAAAAGAAAAAATTAGTAGAAAAACATACCTGTTTTAATTCTATCATTGTCTGTCTCTGGTTTGAAGTAGTGCATCATACAATTTAAGGCTTCTCCACCTCTCCACGCTATCTCCATTGATGCTATAAGGTAAAACTTGCGTTGTAGCCCACTGGGGGTATGTTCGTCCCATAACGATACCATTTTGTGGTATTCATCGAGTTTTAGTGAAGTCGAACTTGTTTTTCTTTATTCTTCTTCTTCTGAAGAGCGTCACGAGATGTTTTAAATTCCATATCGTGAAACGGATCAAATACAGTGTTGTAATCCACAAAAAAAGTTTCCTGTAGCTTTTTGGCGACGATATTCCACATTATTTTAACGCAATGTTCTTTATACCACTCACCATTGTCTTTACGCATATTCCAAGCCTCGCGTTTGAGAATTAAATTCAAAGTTGATACTGTTGTATTTTTATCAATTACGTACTTTTTTCATAGTAAAAACTCATAAATTGCTTCCAAACGCTGTTGTGTGTCATTACTGTATTACTGGGTACGCTATTTTTTTTACTTCTTGATTGATTTCTTCGTTTGGAACAAATCCAAAACGCTCCATGTTGCACAAAATTACTTTTTTTGCGAAAAAAATATTTAAAATGAAAACGTTGTTAGGTTGCTACGTGGAATTGTTTTGCTAAAGTCATTCGCTGATAACTAGATAGAAATTCAACAATTTTTTATTTTCACAGTACCTATCAAACATTCTTCCGGAAAAATTACTAACAGGAGCTGTCATGCAATTTTTCCATCTGAAAAGTAAATATGACATACAAATCCTTGTCAGTGATTGGTCAAAATTGATAGGAAGGAAATAATCGGAAGTAATTGCACAAGTGCACCAAAATTACCGATAATTTTGCATGACAGCGTGTTGTCTAAAAACTGCATGAGTTCATTTTCATATTTTGGAGAAAGAGCTCGACACCGAAGGTGGAGGGCTCTTTTTGCAAAATATGAAAATGACCGAATGCAGTTTTTCTAAGAAAACACGCTTGAATGCAAAATTTTCTGGTTATTTTGATGCACGAGTGTAATTCGGGGGAATATTTCCCGAATTAGGACATGGTTTTAAAAAAATACATTTTTATTCTTTTTTTAATACAAAAACGTACATGTAACTGTAAACAAAGTACAGAGATGCAAAAAAAAGATTTTTTGTTTTAATCCGAAACGAGACATTTTTAATAATACCTATATATTCACTAGACTTTGACGTTATTTATAAATTGTCGCTGTCAAATTTTCAATGGAATTACCATAGATACGTACGATGCAATTATCGCTGTGCTCTTTCGGTTTCTACAGTGCAATTATCGCTGTAATTTTCCGAGAATTGCACTCCTCTAATGGGATTTTTTATACATGAGGGAAATATTCGCTGTAATTTTCCGATAATTGCACTCTTCTAAAGGGATGTTTTATTCATGAGAGAAATATTCGTAGTAGTAATTTATGTAACTTGTAAAATTTGTAATATTGAAATTTGATATATTTTTTTGGGAAGAATTGAAACGTTTTCATACAGTGTTATATTTAATTGAGCCTTTGAAGACTATAGAACACTAGCCATTAATCCGTGAATCAAAAATAGTTCGAGCTTAGGCCTGCCGTTGAGCCTGAGACACGCTTAAGTGGTGTTTGTTTTTAAGTAGAGAGATATCTATCAAACCTTTAGGTGGTTCCAATAGTATTAAAATGCACGAAAATAACACATTCGTAATTAAGAAGCTTTTTATATAAAATTGCTTGCTATGTAATAGGTTAAAAGCCACAAGGAAAATCACTTGCAACAACAATTACGGTATCTTAATTTAAAATTAAAAGATCTTATCGTGTGTAGTACTACAGTAACATTAAAATGATCGACAAACATGACAGCGTGCTGTTTAAAGACTGCATGGTGGAGGGCTCTTCCTTAAAATAATTATAAAATGAATGAATATAGTTTTAACACGCTGTTATGCAAAATTATCTGGTTACTTTGTGCACGTGTGATATTCGTCTGATTATTTCTCGACCTGAAATCTACCTCAAAATTAACTAACGAAATATTTTTGAATGACTGATGAGTTAGTCGTGTCATTAAACGATTTTAAATTGAAAACTCGTTGAAAGTATATTTTGTCAAAAATAATAAAAACAGATGTTTAGGCATATTTATTCACTTTATATTAATGTAATTTTATTTATAGAGCTAGCTCTCAGCTTGAGTAAAGATGGAACATCTTATTTGGATATTATAGCATTTTGAAATTGTAACTTGATACCTGCTGTTGAACTATAAAAGTGGTCATTCACTAGGTACCGATAATATTTAAAAATGATCACTTATAATATCCCAAGTACAAAATTATTGCCGGAAATTTTTTTGAGATGGCGAACATTTTGAAAATCTTAGAAAAACTGAGAAAAAGTAATACCCATTGATAATGTAGCAGAAAATAACGAGCTACTTAGTTGCCACGGCAAATACTGATTCGAACCATTCTTTAACGATTGTAAACTAAGAGGTACGAGATACTGCCACAAATCAGGCAAATAACAATGTAGTCTACAATAACTGTGTTTTTAGTCTAACCAACAATTATTACACCAAATAATAATAATCATAATTAAGTAGTTGAAGCGTTATATTAGTTGTTTCGTAAGAATTAGGTGTGTATAATGTGAATGTGTATTGAATAGTGTAATGTTTGTTAATAATAAATTTGTTAAAATTGATTTGGGAGCCTTGATTTAACTTTATAATTCACTTTTAACGAATAGGTAACTACTTATTTACCTTTTTCAGCACTTACGCAAGAATACAATTCTAATATCATCATCCACCCACCTCAGTTGTACGAAATTGTTAAAAATTTATTATATATGATTTACTAAATGCTACTGAATTAAATTTTATTTACTAAAATTGGTGGAATTATGTGTTTTTAACCAATGTTTTTTTGGCCACTGAATTACAATGACATTCAAATATCAGTAGCAATTTCTGATTCATGCACTATAGTTTACAAGATTGTTAAAAGTGGATTAAATATGGTTTACTACATGTTACTGAATTCAATTTTATTTGCTTAAAGTGGTCGAAGTATGTGTTTTTAACCAATAATTTTTCTTTTGGCAACTGATTTAAATTTAAAATTCAGTAGTATCTAGTAGTACCTAGTTTTTGATCCACCCACGATAGTTGTATAAAATTGTTAAAAGTGGATTAAATATGGTTGACTACATCCTGTTGAGTTAAGTTTTATTTAGTAAAATTGGTGGAAGTATATGTTTTTAACCAATAGTTTTGTTTCAGTAACTATTATCATATCATGAATCGGCCAAAACTATAATATGGAATATGTGTACTGTTCAAATATAAGTAGTATCTTTTGATCTACACACTTTAGTTTTACGAAATTATTCATAGTAGATTAAATATGGTCTATTTCACGTTTTTGAGTTAAATTTGACTTGCTAAAATTGGATCAAATACATTTTTTTTAGTTTAATGAATAACAGTGCTCAGCAGTTGGTTAATAATAAAATGGAAATGATCCACCTACTTTAGTTGTGTTAAATTATTTTAAATAGATTATATATAAATGCATCAGAAAGTTTGTACCTTCTGTACCTTCCGTTCTTTTTCACCTGCCGACCCATCCATAGACGCGTTTCGCCGTATAGCGGCTCGTCAGTATGACTATATGATCAGCCGGTCAGCAGATGAGAGAACGGTACTTGAGGCTTTAAACAAACCCAGTGAAATTCAACACAGTAGTGTGTTGTAGCCGGCGCCGGCGCCAAGTACTATACTATAGTAATTATTTGCTACTACCTACTTGACCCGTGTATGTCAGGTTCATAAATATAATTACCTACCTAATTCCCTATATTAGAACAGAAAACATATTTTTAAAATCAATCATCAATATTCACATCTGAATATGCAATATGATCCAATATCCAATACTCGTATAATTCGACAAGTTTGCATAGAAGTTGTTAGAACTTGCCGATTTTCCTGTCCAGACTCGAATACTCTAGGAGTATAAAACAGCGGGAGGCGTCGTAATCCAAATAATTAAAATTTTATTTCGCAACGTTTATGGGTCAAGACGCAAAAAATGAAAATATTTAGATAATTAAAAATTAAAAAGATTGATTTGTATTTTGTGTTATTGTGTTTTGTTTTACTGTTTTTTGTTGTGATTAAATTAAATTTTATGAAATGGTAAGTACCTACCACATGCACTCTTAGCATTTCATTAGGTCTATAAAATTCGTGTTTTATTTTTTCTGTTTAAAATAGTGCACATCCTAAATTAGCCCATACCTATATACCATAATATTATTTTTATTTCCCATAAATAGGGAAGTATTATTTGTAATCGTAAAAAAAATCGAATCGATTTTGATATTTCTTCAGATATTTTAAGATTTGAAACCTGACGTTTCACCTTTGAGCCACCATTATATTATAAGTACTTATTTTTTTTTTTAATATGCATCCTGGACCTGTATTATTTATTTTATTTTTGTAGCCGTTTGACTTTCTAAAAAAAATATATTTCACCTTTGCCAAAAATTAATTATTATAACAGGAACAGCGTATGTGCTTCAGATTGGTCTTAACTTCGTTTAGGTTTAAAGGCTCGGGTTTATGGTTTAGATTCATAAAAATAAAAATTTACGGGGCGTTCTCAAAAAGATGGGGCTTGTGCAAGGGAAGGCATGGGTAAATGTCCTTACCAATTTTTGATCTAGTGTTTTTTAAATTCTAGGAGCCACAAAAGAGAAAACGACCAGAACAAAATTTCGAGAGCAAAAAAAAGTTAGAGTCCAACAAAGGAAGAAGACGGCTGGGAGTATGAAACATTTCTTGCAAAAAAGTCAAGTTTCCAACACTGAAACGATAGAGGTAGAAGAAATTACAGTTTCTAAAGCGGCGCCATCACCATCTTCTGCAACATGTGAACCATCGACATCAACACGTATTGAAAATCTAGCCTCTGTAGAGTCGGCCATCCTAACAACTACGACTACAAGTGACACTCCTGACGATGAACCTTCTACTGAAGTGAAGACCTGAGGTTACTAGTGTTCTTCCTTCAGGAATCCCGGTCAGAAAATCCCAGTCAATATATCCCTATCATTAATATCCCATGCCAAAATATCCCATACAAAAAAATCCCATGGCAAAAATATCACTCTACAAAAAAATCCTACTACAAATATATCCCACAACACTAATATCCTAATACATATCCTAATCAGAAAAGCTTTTGTTTAGAGTGGGGGGCTGCGCCCCCAACCTCCACTAACCCAAACTAACACCCACCGGGGCTTCGCCCCTAACACCATGTTAGATAATATGAGATTTGTTTTGTTTGTTTATCTTGTGACCTTTTTGTTGGGATATTTCGGTAATTGGGATGTTTTTGTAGCGGGTTATTTTTGTTAGGGTATTTTTTATTTTGGGGTATTTTGGCTGGGCTAAAACTAACTGGGATATTTTCTTTTGGGATTTTCTGACCGGCCACCTTCCTTCAGAAGATCCCGGTTTATGGCCCAGAAGCATTACCAACGATGAAGTCAGAATATTGGTTGATCGTGGCCCTCCCTTGATAGGACGTAATTGTCAATTTCCTGCTAATAAAGACAAAAGAAAATTTTCAAGTAAGTACTTTGTTAGAAAACTAGGAAATGGAGAAGAATCAGAAAGAATTTGGCTCATTTACTAAGTTTCGAAAAATTCGGTATTTTGTTTTTGTTGTAAACTTTTCAGTAAGACTTCTACTAGTTTTTCTGATACTCATGGTTTTTCTGATTCGCAACATTAAATCCTTAGCCATTATAAGACATGAAACATCAATTGCACATAACGTTCACGTGGATGAATTAAAAAAAAAATTGAAATTATCCACAACTGTAAACGATCATCACTTACGGGTTTTAGAAACTGAAAAAAAATATTGGCATGACGTTCTAGAAAGAATTGTTGCAGTGGTTAAATTTTTATCCAGAGAGTGTCTAGCTTTCCAAGGTTCTCCTAAAATAGTTTTTGAATATGATAATGGGAACTTCCTCAAAACTTTTGAGATGATTTCATCATTTGATCCTGTGATGAGAAAGCACATTAGTCGAGTGCAAAACTCACAAACAAATTCTTTAAGAATGACCCATTATTTAGGCTACCATCAGATACAAAATGAAATTAATGGCTTCTAAAGTAAAAAGTAATATTTTGGAGATGTTTCGAAGTTCCAAATATTATTCAATAATTATTTTAGATTGTACACGGTGATCAGTTATAATGTCTCCCCCTCTTAACTTTTTTGTTTTTCGCATTAGACAAAAATGTTAAATACAAAAGTTGTGCAGAATAATGTAAGCTATTTGCAGAATACATTTATATATATACAAGGTGTTGCAGAAATGGGTGACAGGTTAAAGTTATATCTTTTTAAATGAAATAACCTGTATATTATTAATTTTTTAGAATCTCCTAAAAATCATGAATGTTTTTTCAATAACATGTCCTATACCTAAATGTAATAGTTTTCGACATATTCGCATTTTAACTAAGCGGTTACATTCAAAAATAAATATTCTAGATTCCAGTTCTGAGGTGGCCGTGAATTAGGCAACTACAATACGAGACCACTAATTAAAATGCGAATATGTCAAAAACTATTACATTTAGGTATAGGACAT
>MU184110.1:61080-100185 GCA_016904865.1 Pissodes strobi | reverse complement strand
TATATATATATATATATATAAATGTATTCTGCAAATAGCTTACATTATTCTGCACAACTTTTGTATTTAATATTTTTGTCTAATGCGAAAAACAAAAAAGTTAAGAGGGGGGGACATTATAAATGATCACCGTGTACACCGGATGCAAGCCATACAGAGCAAATAAGCCTCGTCTTGCGTTATGTCGTTCTAAATGACAGTTTTAAAAAGGTCCAAATACAAGAGAGTTTTATAGCGTTTAACCCAATATTCGCATCTACAGGGGAAGGGCTATTTAATTTTGTAATGGGACTTTTGAAAAATTTAATTTTAGATACTAAAGACATGAGAGGTCAAGGGTATGATTATGTGGCGAATATGCGCGGAAAACATATTGGTCTACAAAAACACATACTCGATGCTAATCCTAGGGCATTTTTTGTGCCATGTGCTGCACACAGCTTAAATTTAACAGTAAATGATGCTGCTAAGGTTTCAAATGAAACAGTGAACTTTTTTAATATTGTACAAGAACTTTATGTATTTTTCTCTTCATCCACAATAAGATGAGATGTTATAAAAAAAGCATGTCCCTCAGTTATGTCTAAAATCCCTAAGTGATACTAGATGGTCAAGTAGGATTGATGCTATAAAACCGCTAAAGTTTAATTTTATTCAAATATGTGATAGCCTTTTAGAAAAAGCAGAAAATAATACTTTTAACATAGAAACTAGACATAAAGCAAGTTCTCTTTTATTAAATATTCAATCTTTTAAATTTATTTGTGGTATAATAATTTGGTATGATGTTTTATTCCAGATTAATATTGTAAGCAAAATGATGCAAGGTGTAGCGATTGACATTAAAGTGTGCCAAAAATACTTAAAGAATTTAGTTGATCATTTTAAAAATTATAGAGATGATAATGTTTTTGAGGAAAAACTTGCTGAGGCTGGAAAACTAGCGGCTGCTTTCCTCCATTAAATACTGTTAGACGAAAGAATAAACCAAAATTGTTCGATTATGAACACACGGATGAGACACCTCAAGATCCAAAAACCGCTTTTAAAATAAATTTCATTTTGAAAATAATTGATCAAACACTAAGTTCTTTAAATAGTAGGTTCGATATGATATCTGATTACGATAACGTTTTTCGTTTTATTTGTGATATTTTTAAATTTAATGACGAAGATCTTTTAAAATGCTGTCGTGCTCGACAACAAAAGCTAACTGATCAGGAAAAGAAGGAGGCTGATAAATGCCCTAAGATTGTTTTCATTACCTGAAGCGACAAATCCCTTGGAAATTCTACAATATATATTTGAAGACAATCTAACTTCCTCTCTACCAAATATTAGTATTGCCTTAAGAATCATCCTCACTTTACCTGTGTCTGTTGCTTCTGGTGACAGATCATTCTCTAAATTAAAAATAGTTAAAAATTATTTGAGGTCTACCATGTCACAAGAAAGATTATCTGGTTTGGCAATCTTAGCTATAGAGCAAGAGATACTCGATAAAATTGATTTTGATAATATTATAAAATAATTTGCAGCAGCCAAATCTAGAAAAACACCCATTTAATTTCTGGATTGATCCTAATTAAATGTTTTATTTGTTATTTTTGTTTATTGTTTGGTTTATGCCTTTATAAATAATTTAAAGAAGAACAAAGCTTTAGTTTTAAAACATCTGTCGTTTCATTACAAAATTAAAATAAAATGCAGTTTTAGTAGAATGCTTAAATAAAAAAATAAAAAATGTATTATGTAACAACTAACAGCATAAAGTTCTCAAGGCATTTAATAAAGGTTGCTGGTAGTTTTTTTAACCGCTCTACACTAAAATCTTAACAAAAACTGGAGAAATTTGGGCGTGGCACCCAAAATTTTTTGCCGGTTATCCAGCGGCTCTTTTCTCCACCTCCCCCCTTTAAGGGGCGCCAAAATATTTTCGCGGGCGGGCGCTGATAACCCTCGCGGGGGCCCTGATCCTGTCTTGTTTATTGTTTTTGCCTGCAGATTATATTAAAACAATGAGTTGTTTCAAAAATGACGGTGTTTGTTCATATTGTGACGAATTAAATCACGTGACAACATTCCATTCCAAACTAACATACTTAGTGGAGTTAATTGAATATTGTTTACCAGAAATGATAAATGTGGCAAATCGGAAAGGCTTATTCAAGAAAATCTAAGAAAAACTGTTGCACACAATTTAATGGAATTTACAAAAATAAATTGAACAAAACGTTTGTCAAAATATTACATTTATGTGCTTAAACACAGACTTTTGGTAAATTTAGAAACTTCTGTCCTTTGCTATTGTCCATTACGAAGAGACGATTTTGAATATCAAAAACATATAAATTTTGTTATGAAATCAAATAAAATATAGATTTTTAATAATAAACCGACCAAATTTAAATATATTAATTTATTTTTGTGAACGGTGGTTTTGGCGGTAAGTATCTACTTTAAAGTAAGGCATCTTTTAAGCTGGCGACTTAGCAGCGCTATATAGCGGCGCGGTAGAATCGCAAAAAACTCGACTAGATCTCTTCACGACTGACGCTACTGAATAGCGCGGGAGGCGATTTTATTGCGCGGCTACAAAAATACCACAAGTGCCTAAGAACCTACTAACTTTTCGATGCGAAAGCTGCGGACATGCGTAATGGCGAAACAAGAATAGGTATTATTATGGCTTTGTATGGCCCTCCGCTCGCTTCGCTCGCTACGGGGGCGTAACCGACAAAAACTAGCCAAAACTAACCCAAGGCATTCACAAAATTAAGAAAAAAAATATTAAAAACAAACATAACCTAAAAAAAGCAAAACATGTCTCGCAACAGACGGGAATCGAACCCGCGGCGCGCGAATGACTAGCAGACACTCTGACCACTACACCATCAGATGTACCGAAGACATATCACTGAACAGTAAAAACATGGGTATTTATGATACATTCGGCCATTACGCATGTCCGCAGCTTTCGCATCGAAAAGTTAGTAAGTGCCCTAAGATGCTTCTCAGAAACTCAACCAATTATAATCTACCATATTCAGTAACAACATGGATTCCTGCAGATGATTTAGGCGCAAACGACGCGACGTCAGCGTAAATATTGCATACACGTTATTAACTACGCGAAAAACTTATGGCCATTATTACACGTTATATAAAGAGTTACGGGCAGACAGCACCATTTTTTTAATTACTTCAGAATGTCAATTACCTCATTTGATGAACTAAATGATATATCAAGGAATAGCATAATCAAACGAAACACACAACTGAGGAACAGTATTTGGCCAGAGGAGAGGCTTATGATATCCATAAGTTAAGAAAAATAATCATCTGCTCATTACATAATAATTTAGATTACAGAAATTATTTACATTCCCTTCGGTTCTCATTTTACTTTTAAACTTAGCGGCTTAAAAACAATATTGTTAAATATTTATATTTAAGAAATCGTCTATTACCATTCCCGTATCTGTGACATTGCAGGGGCCGGGGTTGGATCATACCGAGAGGTACATGGACTGGGATCCAGGATAGCATATGCTGGAGACACTTGTGTAGCAGGGTAACTGGATCGTATCTAGACGGAGTTGGATTTGGTGGGCTGATCGTCGATTATCCATAAGATGTAGGAATGTTGCATACGTCTGATGACCATAGGGCCAGCTATATATTTTTTACAATGGACATAAACTTGCCCCCTGTCAAATATTTAGATTACTCTGTAATGTTATATAGCAATCACATTTTTGTCTAGAATGATGCCTAGATACTGAATACGAATTAAAACAAAGACAATTTAGGGATACAACACCGCAAACATTTTGGAACACCATTAATTTTATTGATTTTGTTCTATCTAAAAGAATACATAATGCTCTCTATATGCATCCTGGGGCCTTGATTTCGAATCCAGGTTCGTTGACGCCTTTAGTGCCTTTTCACACATGCCGGATAAGATCATCCGGTATCGGAAATCCGATCGCGAGGTACGTAAATTAAATGAAAGCTTTCACACGTTTGTCGGACAGTCGGACGCCGGAAACGTGCTGGATAAACCGGATATCCGACGTCGGATACCCGATGTCGGACTTGTGTGAAACGGGGCTTATATTTAAATGGATACTTATTTTTACGCCTTGCCATCATACCTTCTTGTTTCTTGGACGTCCGAGGGCTACCTGCCGCGAATTAAAATATTGTGGGCGCATTGATGTCTCCAAGTCGTTTCACGTGCGTCCATTAGGATGAGCCTTCTTATCGTAGAAGAATTTTCTTTGCTCTAATTTTGCTTCTCTACCTCAAAATGAAAAATATCCGCTGACATTTTAACATTGGAAATGTTATTGTTTTCCTATTATAGGGCATCAAATCACGAAAAAGTGCATGCTACATTTGGCACATCGCGTAATATACGTGAGAGATAGTGCTAGTCTGTTTCTGAGGATGGAATCGGTTTAAGTGACAAAAATAAATTAATGCTAACTGAAACTAACCGAAAGTTGATTGAACGACTAACCTAAACTAACCCAAACTAACTAAAAGTAACCAAAAGCACAAAAAGGGTTAAAATAATTCGGAACAAATTAAAAAAATAAAAGTAAGTTAAAACTAACTCAAAGTAACCGAAATTTGGCAAATAACCAAAACTAACCATGAAAATTTAAGTTGGTTATATCCTATCGGATCCGGTTCAAATTACTAAAATAAATTGGAACTAACTGAAACTAACCGAGAGTTGATTCAACGACTAACCGAAAGTAACCAAAAGCTCCAAAAAAGGCTAAAACGTTTTGGAACAGATTAAAAATATTAAAGTAGGTTAAAACTAACCAAAACGAACCGAATTTTGGCTACTAACCAAAACTACCCAAAAACATTAAATTCGAGTATAACGTATCGGCGCCGATTGAAATGACTATAATTAAAACTAACTGAAATTAACTGAATATTGATTGAACGACTACCCGCGACGACTATCTAACCCAACCTAACCCAATATAACCTAAACTAACCAAAAGCACCAAATATGGCTAAAACGTATCGAAACAGATTAAAAATATTATGGTAAGTTAAAAATAACCCAATTAACCGAATTTTGGCGACTAACCAAAATTAACCAGAAACATTAAAATTGGTTATGACATATCGGAAAGTTGATTGAATGACTAACCAAAACTAATCAAAAGTAACCAAAAGCACCAAAACGGACTAAAATGTATCGAAATAGGTTACACAAATTAAAGTAAGTTGACACTAACCAAAACGAACCGAATTTTGGCGACTAACGAAAACTGACCAGAAACATTATATTTGACTATAACGTATCGGAGCCGGTTCAGATGAATAATTTGATTTCTTGACAGTGAGTTTACAAGGTCGCATAACGACACGGAAAATTTTAGTGAACGTCACGACATGTTTTATGCATAACTGATTATCACGTATCGGAACCCGCTCAAATAAGTAAAATAAATTGAGACTAAGTGAAAATAACCGAAAGTTGATTGAACGACTAGCCAAAACTAACCAAATCTATTAAAATTGATTAAAACGTATCGGAACCAGTCCAAATGATTAAAATAAGTTGAGACTAAGTGAAACTAACCGAAAGTTGATTAGACGACTAAGCAAATCTATTAATACTCATTATAACGTATCGGAACCGGCTCAAGTAAGTAAAATAGCTTGAGACTAAGTGAAACTAACTGGAAGTTGATTAGACAACTAACCAAAACTAACCAAATTTATTAAACTTGATTATAACGTATCGGAACCGACTCAAATGACTAAAATAGGTTAAGACTAAGTGAAACTAACCACAGATCTAGGAAGGGGAAACTAACCGCAAGTTGGATAGACGACTAACTAAAATTAACCAAATCTATTAAAATTTATTATAACGTGTCAGAACCAGCTCAAATAAGTGAAATAGGTTGAGACTAAGTGAAAATAACCAAAAGTTGATTAGACGACTAACCCAAACTAACCAAATCTATTATAATTGATTATAACGTCTCGAAACCGACTGAAATGACTAAAATTAGTAGAGACTAAGTGAAACTAACCGGAAGTTGATCAGACGACTATCCAAAATTAACCAAATTTAGTAAACTTAATTATAACGTGTCGGAACCGACTCAAATGACTAAAATAAGTTGAGACTAAGTGAAACTAACCGAGAGTTGATTAGGCGACTAACCAAAACTAACCAAATATATTAAAATTGATTATAACGCATCAGAACCAGCTCAAATAAGTAAATTAAGTTGAGACTAAGTGAAACTAACCGAAACTTGATTAGCCGACTAAACACCTATTAAAATTGATTATAACGTATCGGAACCAGCTAAATAAGTAAAATAGGTTGAGACTAAGTGAAACTAACTGAAAGTTTATTCGACGATTAACCATCGTAACCGTATCTTAACCGGTTCAAATGACTAAAATAAGTGTAACTAACCGAAACTTGATTGGACGACTAACCAGAATTAACCAAATCTATTAAAATTAATTATAAAGCGTCGGAACCGGTTCAGATGACTAAAATAAGTTGACACTAAGTGGAACTAACCGAAAAGTGATTAGACGATTAACCATATATATATTGAATTAAAATTGAGTGTAGTGTATTGGAACCGGCTTAAATAAGTAAAATTAGTTGAGACTTAGTGACGCGTTAGATCGGGGATTGAAAGACGAATCGAATGCAGTATTTACAACCACCACTAATGTTATAAATTGTAAAAACGATCGAAACTTGAAGTAATATGTATTTATGTGGTATATTTTGGTAAACTAAACTTACGTAATCTGCCAAAAGTCATTTTTTACATTAGATTGTGTTAAGGGTGGGTGAGGGTGACTTTTAGTTTCTCACGACAGACTAGTTGTATCTCATATCGTTAGATCGAGGAATGCCAGACGAATCGAATGTAAATGGTATTTTGCTTTTTCAACCACACTTATAACGTTATAAATTGTAAAAAAAGAACGAAACTTCAAGTAATATGCATTTATTTGGTATATTTTGGTGGAGTAAACTTACGTAATCTAACATGATCTCACCCAAACTTCTATCAACTATTATATTTCCTCACAATTAGTTTTCTCAGATCTCAAATTTAGTAAGCGTTGCAATCTGCTTCGGCATTTTCAATGTCTCCCCCGGTTGCATCTTTGTGAAGGACTGTGAATTTTATCGTTTGCATGGTGAAAAGTCAAAATAAGAGTATTTATTTCATTGGTCGATAATTTTTGGTGTGAAATTCTCGCTGTATTTAATCGATAATTCTACTCCTCTTATGGGAATTTTAATACACAAGGGAAATATTCTGCTTAATTAAGCTACGTGTGTACGTAATTATCCATTCATCCATATTTAAGATTAAAACTCTTACAATCCTTGATTTATGTGTGGGTCCAGTGACAACAAGTCCATAGGAGCAACAAAGCCAGTGCATCCATAAATATTGTCACGACTTGACTTTTTTATCTGTGACGACACGCCTTACTTAGCGTGTAGCAGAGTAACTCAGATTTAGGAACGCACTACGTCAAGTTGAGAAGAGATAATAAAGGAGACACACCGATAAAAACAATAACAAGTTTATTTACAAACAAACTTAACAACGGTTAGATTGTATACTAATAAAGGCGTGTTTAAGATTATAGATGAATTAAGAGTTTACACTATACCCAATTAATATGAAATGCATGTCTTCTCGAGGGAGGCTTAGTTCAAAGTTTGTCTAGCAAGCGACGTCACTATTTTATTAATAAAGTTTATGTGAGCGGGTTGTCTTTTATTTAGGTATTTGTTCTGATATTTATAAGGTAAGACTTTTAAGTTTATCACAAATTGCTAAGGCACTTTCACTACTTTTTGAAACTCCCCAAAAACTATCCCTTCACTAGAAGTTCTGATACTTCATAAATTCGACTCTCTCTATACTTTTTAGTAGCCCCCGAATGCCGTATACCTATGCATACGTTCACCCAGGTTAGGTAAGGACCTGACAACCTTATACCTGTGTATAAGTGTTCTCAGTTATGGGAGTTGTGTGATAGAACAACTAGAAGTGGACGTACCTGTGTACTGCCCAGCGACTAATTGAGCGGTTTGAGAGACCCGAAAGTCTCATTAACTCGGCGTTTGCCTGCGTATTTATATGTTACAAAATGCTGATGGCTGCATCATTAAGGATTAAAGTCGCTCCCGTCGACCGCTCAAATTGTTTATAATTAACAGTGAATGTTTATATAACATTTTTCAAGTTCAAGTTCAAACTTGCGACAGGGTGATATTTAATTAATGATTTTAATTAGTTCACACAATATTATGCAATGCACCCATATGTATAATAATATAAATAAAGAAATGAAGAGACTTACCTCTAGCAAATATTGCAAATGACAACAATAGTAATATAATAGAACAACTACAAAACATTATTATTAATATTGCAATACAACAACCTGGTATAACAGAATGATTATGGAAGAGCAGTGTATATCAGCATTGTCATTAGTGGTTTATTAAATTATAATTCATATTATTGTTCTTCAAAGCAGTTATTAGAATAACAAGTATAATAAATGGAATGTACTTTTTTGTGCAAATAGTGCATATGTTTATGAAATTAAAAATGAAATTTTGAAGAAATAATGAAAGCGCCAGGAAATATTTTCGCGCTATTTTTGCTCCTGTGTATTTTTTAGCCCTTTCTTTGCCTCCCCTCAGGTTAGATGATTAGTTACAAAAAGATTAGTTACGCCTATGTCACTACCGCATAATCTGCCGCCACTTTATGGGCCATGTAAATTCATAAAATATTCGTTAATAAATAAGATAATTTCAGAGTTGCTAATTAGTCCATGTATGCACAATCAATGCATACGTCATTGCATTCAATAATGCAATAACAGAATTTGGCTAAAGTAGTTCTAAAGTAATGTGAAAAAATTAGGTTTTGTTGTCCAATAATATTTCAGTTAAATGAGATTTGTCGAAAATATTTGAATCCATTTACATAAATAAACTATAATTTTCCAACATTGTTCATGCACACTTCTGTATTGAATTATAATAGTTATTTATGCAACAAGTGTGTAAAGTGACTCTTTTTTATGAATGGGAATATTGTCAATACCATGAATAAAAAAAGGGTACTTTACACATGAGTAGCATACAAAATTTTTCTACAACCGAAAAATATATGAAAAAACGAAAATATTATTAAATGTCAAAAAATATGTCAGATTTACTTTACGCACTAGTACGTAAAATAACTTATTTTTTATTACGCATGCATCATAATCAACGATTATCGCACGCTGTAGCGTGCATAAAATGATGTTTAAGGTGCGCCTACTTTTTTAAAGGTTGCTATAGAAACATTTGATCATGTCAAATGTGACAGATTAATATATTCGTCAATATATCCCTTAAGTTTAGTATTTAAAACATTTTTGAGATTATGAAGCATTCGTAATAAAAAATAGCGTATGATACACGTGTATAAGAGGCCTTTAAAACCCTTGCGACTTACAAAACACTCCGCTGCGCGTCGTGTTTTGAAATATGTCGCGCGTGCTTTAAAGGCCCTCTTATACACTTATATCATAATATACTATTACGCACTCCACACTAAAAAGGCCTATCTTACGAATCTTAGAGAGTGCGTAAAGTGAGTATTTTACGCACGGTAGTAGAAAAAATCTATTTTTTACCTCTTAATTAGCGTCATATCTATCACCTGTAATTACTACTTAACCTTAGATATTCCCATACAAAAACACCTTAAGCGACTTAAGCTTTTATTTTTTATATTTTGTTATAACATCTTAAAAAATTAACGCCTGTAAATACAATTAGTTGGGAAGTAGATTCGCTTTTCAATTTTATTTTGTCTATGTTGCATTTGTAATTAAACTACGTAGCTCATCAAAAAATATTGAAATAATAGATATAGACAATACATACATTTTCGATTCTAATCAATAAATGAGTATCCCTAAGTATACCTTAATATTCGCCCATTTGTGTGTTATCAATCTTACATGTTTGCACTCTGGTACCGACACCTTGTCATGCTCAAGGCAATATGCCATTTTGATAATAAATAAATTTGTTTTCACTGTTTTGTAAATGCTTTACTTAAAAGCCTTTATCCCTCTGGACGTTTTATTCAATGATACATGCAATATAGCTATCAAAATGGATAACAATATCAGCAAATAATGAAATTTAGCAACCCATATCATTAAAAAATCTGAGGAATATCGACTAAAAAACTAGCGAAAACAAATATTACTAAATTTCTTCTAGAATCAAATAAAAGAAATATTTGTAATTTATTGTTAAATAATGTCAAGGACGAAGGTAAACGAGATTGCAACAGACCGAATATATTCAAAATAAGACAAACTAACAAAATCATATAAGAAATTTGTTCAAGCCAGAAAATAAAGAGAAAGAAGAAACAATGAATTTTAATAAGGCTATTTAGAACACAATATATTTGTATACAATGTATAACAATGACACAACTACTCTTGGTATAAGGTGTTCTCAGCGTAATAAGAAGTTCCGCTATAAACGTTTGGTAAACCATCAGATTTACAAAGATAAGTTCGTTTGTAAAAGTTCCGTTTCAACAAATGATATTTCCCCTAAACATATTATTATATATTATATAGTCAGTTGAACTATAGTGTTTATTTTGTATTTTAGATATTTTCCTTGTGTTTAAAATTGTTACTTGGTAAAATGTAAGTTGTCCAAATTGTTTAAATATGTTAAAAAAATATGATAATATATCACATTTTTATTTAAACATAGTTTTGTCTGTAAAACTTTATTTGGTTTTAAGGTTCATTCGTTATGTAAATAATCCTACCTTTTTATGGTAGTGGCACACACTCTAGAGGGAGAGTGCGAAGATGTTTTGGCATGGTTCTTGAATAGCTGTAAGTTGTAATTAGGGGCATACAATTGGGAGTGAGTTCCACAGTGATGCAGTGGGCCAGACATAATCCTTCTAAAGCGATCTTCCAGGTGTTACGACGAACGGGTGCGCTCTTTCCGTTTTTCATGACTGTCTGACAGGCGTTCCTGAGAGCGAGATGAGGTGGGCCAAATCCTAGGAACATCTGCCGTGAAAATATCTGCAAAGCAGTGGCTGCTTGGGTTTTTGTTGTATTGAACTGGACCAAATTCCTGTCGCCCCAAGGTCGAACTTTCTCCAGATCTTGATTAATTTTTATAGTCTGCTCCTGTCTGCCGTATTAAGTCTCAGTCCTACTTAATTTTGTTATTATTACTTATATAATTTTGGTTTTCATGTTTATGCTAAATAGTTTTTCCTAAATAATATTTAAAAATTATGTTTTATTTAATTATTTTTGGCTCCCAATAAAAAGTGAATAATTGAATATTTTGTGGTGCAAGGTGGCATTAGGCAAATTTCACTCTAATTTTGCATTTTTATTTTTCTAGCAAAAATAAGCGAATGAGTTGCTATGTTAAAAATTTCAAGCATATTTTGGAGCAAAAATGTCATCAGACATATATTAATTCCAAAGTCCTTATTTTTATAACATAAAATATAATCTGTTCGGTTAAAGTGCAAGCAATTGGCTAGTTTATCCTAGCATAATAGAAACTTGAATAATTTTGGGAAACCCTGAGAACGGAGACCTGAACATTTAGAAATGGTACGTGAACTCTCAGGAATTCATACCTATTAGCGCAAAGTGGCAAAAAATTAAGAATATTTGCAAAGCTTGCAATTTGCAAAATGCAAAAATGCGTTGGCCATCATAAGCATCTCGCAGCTTTTCAATGCAGATATATGCAGCTTTGCTTTTTAAATTAAAACATATTTTAAAGGCCAAGCTCCCGAAACATAAACAAAATGTCAGAGTTTATTCATACAGAATTAACCTGATTCATCTTTAAGGTCTATGCCACACCAAGATCAGATTTTCCAAAAAGCGCATAGCATCTTGCTAAATATCCAGGAAAGATCAAAAGTCCCATCTATTTCACTATTCTGAAATAACTGCATCTAGTATGTTCCAGAAATCTAGATGATTTAATGATTGAAATGCGCCCGATTATGCCCATTACAGAATTTCCATACTAACTCTACATTTCTTAGCCGAAAGCACGCTATTGGTTATTCAAGCAAATCATTGGATTGCAAATTCTGCTGGTAGTACTCCTTTGGATAATCGTATGCGCAGAAATGGGAACCATTTGCCTGCCTATAGGGCCAGAACTGTTCTTAAATATAAGCAGAAAAACAATTTAATAATTTAAATATAGGCCAAGACATTTATAGAATGGAGGCCATTACAAAATGTTTTCAAGTAGTCGATTTGAAATATCTCCAAAAATATTCATTTAAATTTTGAAATTTCTGACGAATGATTGCTTTTGTTTTAAACGAAAAGAAAAAAATCGTGGTTAGTTTATTTTTCTAAACAAATATTTCAAATTTGCTAGAAATACTGTTTCACATTAAAAAATTGAATTATTCGTTTTTTAACTAATCACCTGGTATTTACCTAAAAAGGAGGGAATGATATAATATGAGAGACAGAAAGCAGCTATGAGAAACGAAGAGCAGGAACATTAGAAGTTCTATAATATAAACCAGCACCGTAATAAAAAAAATAGTGTTACAAACTTTGTGAGGTCATAGTTCCCATTAAAATTTTTGCAAAATTTTTTATTGCTTATTGCGATAGCCCATGAAAAATAAGTGGACACGTGTTTTTTCTTTTTTTCATAAGGTGAAAAATGAGGCAGATACAACGCCTTGAAATGTGCTTAGGACGTCACAATACACATGAATTGTTACCTCGCACCATGCTTAGTATACCTATATATACAAAACTAAAAACTGGCATAGCTCTCGTAATAATCATCTTTAGAGGAAATAAAAAAATATGTACCGATTTTTGTTCACTGTTCTATAGTTTGCAATGAAAAATAATCAGTCTAATTTTTCAGGAAACTTCCTCATTGCCTATACACATAGTAACCAACAAGGTGCGTCATATTTGGGATGCAGCTTGTTGAATTTATAAAAATACATGCATGCGTGCCCTTTTAAATTGTTACAATTTCTTTGCTCTTAATCTATTTCGAAAGTGCCTCTTTTCCTCACGGTGAGGGTTGAAATAATTTTCCTTCATGCGAGAGGGAAGATCTTTTGCCCCTTAAGAAGGCAAAATGATTTTCCTACCACTGGGAGGCAAAGTTTTTTACCGCCCGGTACGAGGCAAAACGCTTGTTCAGGAGTAATAAATTTAAACTTTGTACATATCATTATTGTAATTAAAGCGGTCGTCGAAAAAATTGGATACATTCCTCTGGAGTAATGTGCTTTTTTGCTTCCTCGGATTTTAATACCTGAAAATCCGCGGGATAAAATATGGCACTTTTCTCCTTTGTAATGTAGGAAATCTGTATCTTAAAACAATTAAGAGAGCCTTGTTTTTTTCAAAATTTGTTGCAAGTATGTAATAAGTTAAAAATATATATTTTGCATCTATTTCTTTTTAATATTCAGAGATGTGCGTAGAGGTTCCCTATTTTAATCTTTTATAGATAAAAGCTATTAAAATAGCCCAAATGAAGTATAGGACGTATTTAATTAAAGAAGAAAACAAGAGCTATGTTATACTTGTAGTTTAAAGCGCTTTGTTTCTACGTTAAAATTGAAGAAATGCGCAAAATTCACTAGCACTTTAACATATCTGTACCCTTCGCCAGAATCTGATTTTGTATTAATTGCAAACTGATTTTTCAGGACTGAAGTTGGCCCACTGTTACCATTTTTGAACCGTTTATATCAGATACAGGGGCGAAAAGAAGTAACGACTTTTCAGTAACTATTGAGACATACTCGGGAGCGAACAACTGACACCTGCAAACATTTTATGATAACAAATTATAGCCTAATCTCCTTTTAACATTTCGTTATTGTTTCTGACATCTCAATTATTAGAGAAACACATCGTTTTAAAAAATGGTATAATATGCTCTTGAATATTTATCCCGATTTTTATTTGAGGTATTCTTCGACGTGTGTAATGAAGGTCATCTATAGCAGTGATTTTTAAATACTAATATGTTGATATCGTTGATTAATGTCAAAGTAGCACCAATCATTTTGATTGTGCAAAAATTTCACAATGATGATATGTCTCCTACTATTGATGTTATGAGGGCTGTAGCATTTATTGCCAAAGGTAGATCTTACAATGATGTTGGTGACGTGTGAAAATTAAAATCCACGATATATCGCAATGTAAGGGGTTGAAGACTAAAGGTATATTGTAAGGAGAAAAAGTCAAAGTAGACAATGGATACCGCTGAAGATGATGGATTCAAAATGATGCAAACTCTAATAAGTTGGTGTCTAACAGCACGTCAAAAAAGGAAGGGCCTGCAAAAAGGTACGTGGAAAAAGAACAAGCCATTACATCGTTAGAAGAAGACTCAAAGGTGCTGATTTGAAATCATATAGATTAAAAAGTTCCAGAACATCAGCGACGTCACCAAGTGGCGCGAACCGTCTGCATATACGTAAACTACAGACGCGATAGGACCTCTCCATAGGGCGATCATAATATAAATGTAGTTGTTTTTCATGGGTTGGGTTAGTTTTGGTTGCGCCCCCGAAGCAAGCGAAGCGAGAAGAGGGCCAGGCATGAATGTTTAAGTATTTGAAGACGAAACGTAACGGGGGTATTATATCTAGAATTTATATTACAGTCGCCCTATGGCAGAACCTTATGCGTCTGCAGTTTACATATATGCGACCCGGCTTCTTTAGAGAGCACCAGACAGCCAAGGTTCTTGCCGTTTGCCCTAATTCAATCGGTGGCCTGGAAGGACTATATCGTCATCGAGGAGAATAACAAGAAAAATTCAATTTTACTCTTGCTGCATATGAAGGTTCGGTTATGGCCTGAGATAATTTTGGTTAGTATAGCGGTACGAACAGACAGCGCTTTAAATGCAGAACCATATACGAGAGCTTGTCATACCATTCGCTCTCCATATAGGAGGTATTTTTTTGTGCGAATGCACGTCAACCTTTACCCTTACATGGCTCGACGATGCGTTGTGTCTCCAACTTTTTGAAAAAGGTCGAATTAACATCAACGTATTGGTCTGCATGTTCTCCAAATGTTAATCCAATATGTCTGGAACATATTAGGCAGACCATTAAGATCCAAAATTACTGTAATTCAATGTGCAAACAAGTGGGAGTTTATCTTGTTGAGCTTTGGGACAATGTGCCTGCTGTTTATTTTCCTTGTTAATTCAATATTTGCTTAATGAGCTTCTTTAAATTCTTATTTTATCTTATAAGTGGAAATATTACAGTGTAAGTTATTGCTAATGCAACCTACTTTAAATGTTCAGGTCTTCACTCTACATGGTATCTCAAACATTGCTGAAAAATCGATACCTCCATTTCGTCCCAGTAGCTGATGTAAAGACGAAAGGTTTAAAAGTGTTAATAAGCCAATTGCATTCCTAAAGATTCAAGCTACAATTTAAAAAAATTGTTGAAGCCGAAATGGAAATTATTGAAATTAAAATATTTTCCTCATTATCTGTTATTTAAAGTTAAAACCGCTTTAAACGAGTATTTACCGTTGGGACGTTGCTTGGTCTTAAAATTAAAAAGCAGCAACTGACCATCTATCTAAAAGAGTGACCAACATCAACAAAAATACATGCATGCATGCCTAATGCAGATATATCTGCAAGCCTGTAATTTAAACCTTGAAATCAACAGTCAAAATGTAAACAGAGCTAAAAATGTCTGAATGGTTGATAGACCTTAATACCTTTTTGTGTCGATATGAAAATCATTTTAGGTGAAAACTATAGAAAGAAATTCTAGTGGAGGACCTGATATTGAAAGAGTGGATACCAAACATAGAACGTTTATCATTTTAATTAAATGATGCTGCTACTAGACATACTGTAAAAACTAAGAGAAAATAATAGATACATATTCTACGCAGCGCCAACGTTTGATACTCGTAAAAGCTACATTGCCGTGTACTAGGTGTCCAGATATTCTTAATCAAGACGTTTGTTATTGCGCTTATATAATTAGGAACAAGATGTTTAAGAATATCAGAAATCACGAATTTTAGAAGAACTTAATAGTAATACTAAAATCGGGATCATTGCCGTTGATATCGATAATAAGGAAGCGAATAATATTTCACTAAATAAGTATTTTTTTATTATTGCTAAATGCATATTTTGTTGTAAGTTTTCCCAGTTAAATATTATTAAGTTAAAGTGAAGTCCAGTTGAATTGACGTTCACTGTATAAACGAAGTACGAGCATATTGATAGAGATCTGTTTATGTCATAAATAAAATGTTTAAATTTGTTAAACCCACTACATATTTGGAATGCGTGACTAGTACCATACAAAACAAGACATATAATCATTTACAGGTTTCGCAGCAATAACGATTCAATTAACTGTTTTTTTCATGTTACACTGGTTATTAAAATTGCAAAATCCTCCAAAAATTATTAACGCATTCCTTTTTTGTTAGACTAGGTCAAATTTAATTTGCTCATAAAAGGAAAGAAGATATTATTATATACCCATATAATATTATAGATATATTATTTTTCTACATTTATTTTTTTTTTAGTTTCGGTTAGCAAATAAATATTATATAATGATTTAATACCACTTGTTTGAACTTCAAAAAATCTTTACATGTAATTTTTTAATAAAAAATTACAGTTTCAAAGTTCTTTGCTTTGTAATTTCATAATATATTTTGTATAACTTATCTACACACACCGGCATAATTAGGGGAACGGGCAAAATTTATACTAAGTTTGACTTCAATTTTCTCTTGAACCCTTCACCCGAATTTGACTTTTTTTTTGATCGATTGTAGCCTGGTTCTTTTAGAATTCGTTAGAGGTATTGCTGGTTTTAAAAAATTGGTCCTAATGTCATATACAGAGCTAAAAAGAAAGTAATGTTTTTTTGTCAATTTTTGGGACACTCTGTAGAGTGACCGAATGAAATTCAATATCATTCGATAATGCCAAATTAAAGATTGATCCTTTCTGAACATTTTCTTTTTTTATTCACTCTAATACCTTGAATATTAAGGATGCTACAGGGTTTTGTTAAAAATAGTGCATTGGCCTACTTTTAAAGGGTCAATGAATTTTCGTTAATCTTTAATATGTTATAGAGACCATTAAATCTAAAATTTTTTATGGCATTAAGTTTCATTCCTGACAGTGTTATCGTTACTTATACAGAGATAAATAAAAGTCCCTTCTATGTTTTCCATTTTGTGAAATTATATTTTCGAAGGCCTTCCTTCACACTTGATCCAGGCTTAAGACTGTGGTCCAATTTGTGCTTTAGTCTTTAGTGCATAAATTGGAGCGTGTTTATTTATCTCTGTATAGATAACGGTAATCAGGAATGAAACTTAATGTTATAAAAAATTTAGATTTAATGGTCTCTATAACATATCAAAGATTAACGAAAATTGATTGACCCTTAAAAAGTAGGCCAATTCACTATTTTTAACAAAACCCTGTAGCATCCATAATATTCCAGGTATCAGAGCGAATAAAAAAAGAAAATGTTCAGAAAGGATCAATCTTTAATTTGGCATTATCGCATGATATCAAATATCATTCGTTCACTCTACAAAGATTAAGTGAAATTCATGGACCCATAAAAAGTACTATTTTTAACAACACCCTGTAGCATCCTTAATATTCGAGGTATCAGAGTGAATAAAAAAAGAAAATGTTCAGAAAGGATCAATCTTTAATTTGGCATTATCGAATGATATCGAATTTCATTCGTTTACTCTACAGAGCGTCCCAAAAATTGACAAAAAAACATTACTTTCTTTTTAGCGCTGTATATGAGATTAGGACCAATTGTTTAAAATCAGCATTATCTCTAACGTATTCTTAAAGAACCAGGCTACAATTTAACAAAAAAAAGTCAAAATCGAGTGAAGGGTTCAAGAGTAAATTGAAGTCAAATTTAGTGTAAATTTTGCCCGTTCCCCTAATTATGCCGGTGTGTGTACGATATTCATTGATATTTGTAAAAATACATTGTTATTAATTCATAAAACCATTTTTGTACTTTCGGACCTAATGAATATCCCTTAGTCTCTTCAAGCGTTTAATACCAAGACACCAATGACAGCAACAAATAATTAAAACAAAGTTAAATTTAATCCTTTAATATCTTCAAGCAGGGACTAAATGATTCATTTAATCACAAGGAACTAAAGTATATGACAGCAAGACATAATTATTAAAACAAAGTAAAATTTAAAAAATAAAATTCAGATAGAACGTTTGCATAATTTACAATATTAAATAGTCGATTTGTTTCATTGCTAGTATGTTGTGTGGCGTTACCTGATGTAGAACTACATGCGACAGCTCCAGAGAATACCTGATGTAGAACTACATGCAACAGCTCCAGAGACTAGTAAAGGCTTGTCTCGAAGTATTTCCTGAAGATCCAGCACTTTGGAATGCTCTCACGTCACCATGTCCAAAACTTTTGTCGGCAATTTTTTTTTATTATTTATGCAATTTTCAACGTAGCCCTTGGCCACGGCTGCTGATTTTTATTCCCCATGCCTTTTTAAAACATTCTCAGATGCACCAGACACAGATGATAAAGAAAGAGACGTTCGTCGAAAGTGATGACTGGGGCAGATTTAGGATTGCTGCTACTTTTTAGGGTAGTAGTCCAAACTACTCGAATGAAGGGTCTCAGCTTTTCTTAAATCCATAAACTTCTAACAGATTTCAGTAAAATTGACACTATTTTTACGCAAATTTTCAACAACAAAATTACTGTGAATCTTGTTTTTGACATTATTATTATTAATCAAAACTGGGTTTTTTTTATGGCAGTGGCACACACACTAAAGGGAGATCCTATGGCGCTCGACGAGCGGTGTGTGTGCGAAGATGTTGATTGACACGGTTCTTGAATAGTTGTAGGTTGTAATTAGTGGGAAACAGTTGTACTGGGAGTGAGTTCCACAGTGATGCAGTGCGCCAGACAAAGGAGTTCTTGTAAAGCGATATTCTAGGTGTTTCCAGTTGTACGACGAACTAGTGCGCTCCAGCCGTCTGTCATGGCTGTCTGACAGGAGTTGCCAGGGGCGGGATGAGGCGGGCCAAATCCTGGGAACATTTGCCGTGAAAGTATCTGTAAAACAGAGACATCTCGGCCACATATCTGTGGTGTTCTAGACTATCCAGATTCCGGGTCAACTCCGGGTCGCCGACGAGACGCACAGCTCTTTTCTGAATGGAATCCAGCAGCTTTAGGGTGTGCTTTGCTGCGGCATCCCAGATATGTGAGCAATATTCTAAGCACGGTCTTATTTGCGCTTTGCAAGAGCAATTGCTGTTGCTCTACGAACTCAGTTACCGTCACCGTCAACTGAACTAACTCCTGAATTCTACAGGCTCTTGCAACATCAAAAATAAGAGCTACCTTTATAACTAAAAAATTGTTGTTTGGAACATCCATTAAAAATTTCCCAACTTGGTCTCCTGTTAGAATCTTGGCTTTTTTTTGCTTATATCCTTCGTTTTCTCCTTTCAGCAGGGATTGCCCTGATGCGCTTGTGAAATTAGCTGATGTTAATATTGTTGTTAACGTTAAGCATGGAATAATATGCCCAAAGTCTTGAAGAAGGAAAAGTCTTGGATTTCAACAGAAACACCAATAAAAAAAATGCTGAAATCTTGGCACACTGATATATAAAATGCTGTCAATTAAAAACATATTGAAGAATTTTATAGAAGTTTTGAATTTTTAACAGCTCTCTTTATGTAGATTCGCCTTGAACAAATAATTTTTCCTGATATTATTCGAAACTAGGCCAAAATTATACGTTAACTTGCTCAAAAACAAGGGATTTTTTTAAATGTTGTGCGAATACGCAGATATGTCTATGTTTTGATTTAAAACTGGAAAATAGCCAGTTTGTTGGCGCATTAGTGCTTCCTAAGCTAGATAAATTTTTTCTAAAAAGCATGGTTACCTATTTTCGTTTAAGGTTTTAATTTAAAGCTCTTGACCCAAGACAAATCTACCAGGAATCTTAATTTTCTAACTCCATATAGTTGATTGGTTTAATTTTTGAATTATTTACTTTTTTTTTTATATGAAGCTATACAGGTAGGAGAAAAGAAACTAAGATCTGTTCATCTGTTGGATTTTCAATATTTATATATAATCGCAGAACTATCCGTCATGAGTAGGAAATTGTGCCAGGTCCATAGAGAGATAAATATTCAGGAGAGTCGCCTGATTTTATGTCAGAACTTATGTCCAGTAGGTACTTGTTATCTTTGCTTAACCTTGGCCAGTCAATTTCTGAAATATCACAATCAACACAGATAACAATAAAACTATCAATTTCTCACATTTTCTGAGCTGTGTGCCTTTCGTATCACTAAATAATTTTGCCTTAGTCGCTTAACAAACTAAAGCAAGAAAAAAATTCCAGAATGGCAATTCATTGCAGTATAAGCGGCCCACTGTAGTGATATTTTAACTTGTCTTCACTTGCGTGAAATATATCGGTTTTCCACCCCGTATTGGTAACGGTGTTTTCCAGAGTCAATCAAATGATAATAAATGCTATTGGCGAAGATTTGAGCAAGCCAAGACGATGAAACCTGACCAACATACACGGAACCTGGTGCTTGTAAAATTAAATAATATTTCTCATTTATGGTTCTTCGAAACGGTTATGATTTTGCTTTGAATCACTAGAGTGCTATCCGTACTCCCATCAAAATATAGCCTTTGAAGTGAGTTATGATTCTTCTTGTTCTGCATTTGAAGTTCTGAGCGTTTAACGATTTTATCCCTTCTAAGTTTATTTTTATCACCAACATGGGTGTGGTCATCATCACTTACAATACCACAATCTTGTAGCTGATGTTGTTTTATCTAATAATCTAGATCAATCATTAGTTAGCGCAGTATTTCCCAAACTAATGCTCATCTGACATGGAAACTTAACTTTAGGCTTAACTTCTTCGACATCTTCCTCTTTGTCCTTTTCTATGTTTTCAGATGAATCGCAGCCTAAGTCTTCTGACCGGACAGTTTCTGCATCTGTATGTTTTGTGCAAGATTACTGTGATAATAAGTCAATAGTGAACGAAGTTCTTTTATGTTTAGCCAACCCTATCATGTTTTTGGGTATTTTTTGATTCATTTACGTCGGCACTTCCATTTTTATAATTCTTTGGAGGAACAAAACATTTAGTTTGTTACCATAATAGAAACAGAACACCTACAAGCCTCAATGATTATTTCACAATTGCATTCTCATATTATTTTGCATTTACAAGCAAATATATCAAATGTCAACAAATTTTGACATCTTCAACACATCTTCAACTCCCTTTTTGAACTGTTCCTTTCCCTTATCACTCTTTACAATATTACGATAACTCCCATGGTATGCCTTTATTAACTGATTAATTCTGTAACGCGTTACTGTTGGCGTATTTAGGAAGCCTTGGCTAGTATAGCATTTGTAGTCATGCAATGACCTCCGCTCGCTGCGGGGCGCAACCAACAAGAACTAATCCAAACTAACCCAAAGCATGCCAAAAAAACGAACTAATTAAAAAAAAATTAAATTAAAAAACTTGCAAGCGCCCGGCGTCGAACCAATTACTTTACATTCTAAACGCGACAGCACAGCTTATTCACTACCATCTAGTCATTTCTACGGAAATCGGAAAGTTGGAGTGTCGGAGGCACTGCGCCTCCCTGGCAGTGCCCTGAGCGGTTCAGTTCCACAGTCGCGCTGGCGCTGGCCACGGTTGAATTTAAAATGAATTTTTGCTTCAAAATCCACGCCAAATTCATCTGAAACCACGGCTATCGCCCTAAAAAAGTTCGGAAATTTCGGATTTTCATACAATTTTTAAACGGATTTTAGACGATGAAAAAGCATATTTTATATTAAACGAACTGGTCAAAAATATTATTCAGATGCCCAGACGTTTGAAACAATGTTGAGTCATGACCATCTTCTAAAATTTGCAAAATTTGGTTATTGACTTTCCCAAATTAAGCGATGCCGCCGCAAGATAACTAGCTGATAGTGAATAAGCTGTGGCGACAGCCTTACCACCTGAGCTAGGCGTCCACATTCCTGCTTTTCTCGAATAGTCTCATACAACGGGGTTGGAGTTAGCCAACTAGGCGGCATTATTTAATTGGGGTTCCGTAACGCGGAGTCTTCCTAAATACGGTGACTGTTGTGTGTATTAGACACAGATTTAACTTGTGGTGCAATAATATTCGAAATGTGAGAAAAATTAGCTGACCTTTTGTTTGATGTCAAAGCTAAGTAGTAATTTTTATAGAAACAACACTTGAACACTTCATATGCATTCACAGATAGCTCAGTTGGGTAGCCAAATAACGGACCATTATTAAAGTTAAGTGAAGAGTAGTGGCTGTGTGCATGTATGAATCATACTAATTGAAACACTTTATATTCCATGCAAAATTGTAATTATTAAAGTCGCTACAAGTAACTTTTTGGAAGCAGCCATGACAGAGTGTTTAATGTAATAAATCACTAATTAATCAAATCAGTATAAAGAAACACGATTGAAACCCATATGAACAATACACCGCTAGTCATTGCTGATCAAACGCTAGTGAACAACTGCCAGAAAATGCTGTCAGGGAGAACAATTATGTCTAGGGACTGACCCATAACTCTGAGCAGGATTGCGCAATAAACTGCTTTCATGTACTTCGCGATACAACCAGTCGTGTGTATGTCCCTTGATGGTCTATAGGTCTGCAGGATTAGCCTTCACTTCGGCGACCAGGGTTCAAACCCCGTCGGTTTTTTTTATTTTTTTTAAGGTTATATTATTTCTAAACAGTTTTTTCTCGATTTTGTGTATATCTTGGTTTAGTTTGGGTTAGCACCTGGTTAGTTTCCTATTCTTGAGCCCCATGTAGTGAGCGAAGCGGAGGGCCATGCAAAAAGTGAATTTAGGCAACCCACATTACTCTGCTCAGAGTTATGGGCCAGCCCGTAGACATAAGTGGGAGAACACGCATGCGTATAACGCAGTGCATTTTGGACATATGAACAGGGTTCAATACGCAACATGTATACGCCTTGATTGCGTCAAATTTATGATTTTTAAGTAAAATTTTTTAGGCGCCTTTAGCACATTGAACCAAACTGAGCCGTCACGCACCACGCTTGGCTCTTTAACGCTCATTCGAGTAAAGCCGGCACTTCCATATAAATATAAAAACATAATAAATGCTGGTCCGTATAGTTATACTTTTTTTCGACAAAAGTGTTTGAGTGAACTGGTGGCTCTTGTGTTCGCCTCTCGTGCGAGAGGTTTCATTCAAATTCAAATTTAAATATTTTATTTGCCCCTATAAAATTATAAAATACATTTATAAATTTAATGAAAATTTTGACAAAAAGGATTAATTCGCGATTATAAAAACCGTTAATCTGTTGATACAGATGAAATAACCCTTTGATGCGCAACGCCTTTCTTCAAAAGCTTCTTATTTAATCTCGTTTAGTTTCTAATGCCGGTTCGTTGAAGATCGTTCGGTTTCAAGCACACACCGTTTTTTATGTTTTGCGATATCTTAAATAAAGTAATTTTGGTTGTTTTTCGTGCCACCGTAATTTTTTTGTCTTTCTCTTAACGCTTTTTCAACGTAGCAGTTTTTTGAAGTGAAAACTTCTTAAGGCGCGCTCAGCACTTTTTTTTTGTGGAAGTTGAGTGAGACCGAGTCGTCACGCGTCACGCTCGGATATGTAACGTAACGCTGGCATGTTCCCGTATAGGTAGAGGGCCGAAATTTTCAGGGGATGTAGCCGGGGTAAAAAGAATATCCTGGACGAAAACGGGACCCCGTTATCCCCCCCCTCGTTTGGACAGGGGAGGGGAGACCAAGGCTCTAATTCAAGGGGTGATTTTGGGGGAAAACCGTGTTTCGCCCGTATCTCTGCAACGAAGGCTCGGATCGAAATTCTGACAAACGATGACCCCGCTTGTTGAAGTTTTCACTTCTATCGTGTGGTCTTAAGCACACACAATTTTTTTTTAAATAAAAATAATGTAAATCTATTACTTTTACAATATTTTTTTAAATATTCATGTGCTATCGCCAGATGTAAAAATGTATCTGTTTTTTCTTTTTTCATTTTACTCAGCTACCCTAGAGCCAAGTTTTCCGCGATATAGCGAAGAAAACAAAAATAATGTTTCGGCCCTACACTAAGAGCCTCACCTGTTTGATCCCCTTGCTAAAGGCCAATTACGCTCACAATTTAATGCATTTATCTTTACACCAACACTCTACTAGCATGCGAAATTTTAAGTCAATATTCCAATTCGTTCCACAGTTGAAGCAATTTGTGTTTGTTATTGCTTATTCTTCAAGGACTCCTTGTATTTTACAATAACACCTTCAGATAAGAAACTTCCATAAAATGTATAGAACCATTCTTAAAATTAATATTTATGTTTATCTAGCTTAGCTAACGCAAAGTATTTTTCAGTTTTTAAGCAAAGCAAATACCTAGTTTGCACGAGGGTACAAATGCGCGTTAACGAAATATATATATTTTTTAATAATGTAAACACGTTAAAATCGATATAAAAAACATTAATTGGATCAATTTAACACTCAGTAAATATGTGGAACATTCATTTGTAATCCGGTTTGAACCTTCGTGTAAACGCAAATATGCATTATCTCTTCGTGCTACCAACCAACACGGGAGAGCACTTTATAAAAAATAAAAATAAATAAAAATAAAAAGTGACTTAGCGGATCTACTTATTTTTTTTGGCTTTCATTTAGTTTGTGTTAGGCTTTTGACGCCCACTTATAGGTGACCTAGCAAAATGTTTAGTTTGTGGTAGGCTTTTGATGCGCACTTGTAAGTGACCTAACAAAATTAAGTTTGTATGTATTGGTGGATTGGTGTATGTAAGTATGAATGGGTTTTAGTTTTTTGTTAAGCTTATGTGCTTATATCTACTCTCCTAATTGTAGTTAGGAAAAGTCGACTTGACGTCGCAATGTAATTTCATTTGTTATCTCAACGCCAACTTGTTTTAGGTTGTCCTTTTGAGGTTAGCTGTTGGCGTGGATGGTGTGTCTTGCGGATGGAGATTTCCTCACCATAAGGGAGGGAAAGATGATCTAGAACAAATAGAACATGGTTTGCCCCCAATGAGAGGCATTTATGATCATGATGATTGTCCACCCCTAGCCTCCTTGTTATATTAGGGCGTCAGTCATTAACTGGCTACCCATAACGGTGTTGAAATAACTAGTATCGCAAGATTAGTTTTCTTAATTGTGTCTAGTTCTTGGGAACTTGGTTTGTTTCATGGATGTAGTCCTGTGAGCATTTGTGCAGGGTTGGTTTCTTCAGACTAGTGGCTGATAGTTCTTGAAAAAAAATTACCTAGCAATTTTTTTTTCTTTAGGAAAAGGGGTGGTACAGTTTTTTTGTGAATGATTTAAACCCTCACCTGTACTATTTCTAATGTCCGGATTAGCGGAACAATAGACACACAATTTGAATTCCATTGCTGCCACTAGTCGTTTTATCGAGCAATATCGTTGCACGGTTCCACTCTGAACCGCTTTTCTATGGTTCCGCCTGACGCCAAAGAACAATCGATATCCGTAGCTCGATTCAGGTGGGCTGCGCGTGTCAGAGTCAATTGCCATTTATGGAAATTGACTTTCACTTTCAAGTTAGGATTTTTAAAAAAATTACGGCAGAAATAGGAAGTTGCTTTTTTGTGTACAGTAAATATTATAAATAGAAGAGACAACGTGAACACGGGGTCTTTTCTTTGTGCACGATCGCAAACGATGTGAGGCCGCCTGAGTGACAGAAGAACATTTATATATAATATATATATAGTTTGTGACCAGTTAAGTTTGTTTTTTTTTTGGGAAATCTGGACAGGATAACCTTAAGGGGGATATAAGGCTTTTCACATGCCCACGTGACAAGCGGGCACTCTAAGCTCAGCACTAAAGATAACCACGTTTCTTGGAGCCCGTCATTGTTGAGAAGGGTTCAATCTTTATAAAGTGCTCTCCAAAGCTTAGCACCATCTATAAGGGAACTGCAAAAAAAAACTATATCAACCCCAGAAAAGACTCAATAAAGTTTGACTAAGTTACTTCCCATGTGATTCAATGTTTATTATAAACTTCACCCAAAAATCAAGAAGATTTTTAAATACATAAATATGCAAAAACAAAAAGGCCAAAGCCTAAGAATTAGCCAGTGTGGATACCACCACAACCTACGCTAAATCTGATTTCAGGAAACACCACAAATCCATATGGTCGTAGAGCACCCCCGATAGAACTGAGAAAGTATCCTGATTATTTAAAATGGGCAAAGTACTGCGAGACTTACGTCAGTTGGAAGTAGAACCCTAGTTGGTATTGCGTGGACATCCTATATGTTCGGAGCAACCTCAATCGAAATGAATCAGGGATCCTCGCCCAAAACCCGTAGAGCGTCCAAAACCACACAAACCAGTAATGTCCCATGAAAAGTGGTACAAAACAAAAAAAGAATTAAAGATTCATGATAATACTAAGAAAAATTGTAACCCAAATAACCACTAACATAAGGGAGTAGAATATAGCTTCCACTAGGCTGAAATTAAAAAAAAAAAATAAACTTTAATTAAGTCAAACGAGATGCGGGTGTTCCAGTAAGTGGCACAGCCTCTTTGTCTCCCAGAATAACAAAATATGCGGTTGTGGAGTTTGCAGGGACACAGTAGTGAGCCCCAGCTATATGGAATGGTGTTTTAAAATTTAACCAGAGGTTAAAAAATCCAGTTAAATTTAACCTTTGGTTAAATATAAAATTAGTGTCAAACGATAGCTTATGAAAAACCAAGATATGAAAGTGCAAACCATTTTGTTCTATCTTTAGCCGTTTAGATTTTACAGGCTGTCAAACTTGGTAAAAAAGGTCTTAGGCCCGATTTTTCAATGTAAATATCTCCGTTTTATTTTATTTAATTAAATTAATTTTAGCTACTTGTAGTTAAGGATAAATTTTATTTAGAATTTCACTGTCTATCAAACTGCTATAACAGTTATAGGTCTTTCCATTTAAAAAAAATAATTTTTTTTTACTTCGGCATAATAATTGGCATCAAAAACTACACTACTTTGCTAATTTAGCCACGTTCGTAGCTCTTATAATAAGAAAGTTAGCAATAGTGCCGACTTCATTTTGAACAGGCTGTATATACGGATATGACCTTTACTCCAGATTTCGACAAAACTCTGGATTAGCTGTTTTTATACGAGACGATTTATGTTGTCAACGAGAAGAAACATACGAACCCAAGGACTTCATGTCATGTGGTTCAAATTAAGCACAGATTGAGCAACCAAATTCATTGGTTGCTTGTATCGACCACCTTGTGAACACCAATATAAATGGCTTTTTTCAAATCTTGGCAATCTAATTGATTATCTGCAGATCAACTATTCAGCGGTAGAAATTGTCATAGTAGGAGACTTCAAAGTACATAACATCGACTGGTTGAAACACTGCAATAAACAATGACAATGAAGGTCGAGAAGCCGAGACTTTTACTATAAGTCACGGACTGACTTAGCTGGTTGATGAACCTACCAGGTTTCCTGAGCGTCAAAAAGATTTTGCTAGTCTCCTGGATCTATACTTAATAACTAATCCTGACCTCTACACTATAACTGTCCAACCTACGTTGGGCTCATCAGCCTGTGAACTTGCTATCAAAACAGAGGAGCCACAGGTACCCCGAAAGGTTTGGCACTACAAATCTGCAAAGTGGCGTAATATTCGTGAGTTTCATATTTCTTTTCCTTGGGAAGATGTCGGCTTAAGGAATCAAAACACCTCTGAGTCTGGTGGTGAGATAACTCAAGTTATTCTAGCTGGTATGGAAGCTTTGATCCCCTCTTCTATGAAACGTGTCTCAAACAGCAAACCATGGTTTGGGAAAAACTGCTGAAGAGCGGTAAATGCTAAAAATGCCGCCAACCGCAAATGGCGCCGAGATCCGACAGTCGAAAATCAAAATATATTGATTACGGCTGGAAACCAGTGTCGGCTGTCATTGACAGGAGAGAGCAAGGAGGAATATAACGAGCAGATCAAGAACAAGCTTCTCAACTGTTCTAACGGATCAAGATCCTTTTTGGTCAGTTGCCCAACTTGTCATTCAGTGTTTCCCAAAGACGGCATTCCCACCACTGATCAAAGATGATGGCTCAATAGCGGAAACGGCCAAGGAAAAAGCGAACATTCTTGCGAAATGTTTGCATTAAATTCTACCTTAGATTCTTAAGGCAAAGGCTCCCACAACTATCCCGAGAGTGAATTCCTTAATGTCAGGTCTGGGTTACTTCGCCAACGCGAAGTGAAACGAATGCTTAAAAGCCTAGACACTAACAAGGCCACAGGACCGGATGGCGTTCCCACAATAGTACTTATGAAATGTACTGCTGAACTAGTAGCTCCAATATGCAGGCATTTCTCGCAATCATACAGAACTGCATGCTTTCCTTCTAGCTGCAAATGCACATAGGTGCAAACAAACCCGAAAAAAAGGTAAAAAAAAACTATTCCAAATAACTACCGTCCAATTGCCTTAGTTTCCATCATGTCCAAAGTCATGGAGAAACTGACCACCGAACAGCTCTTAAAATATCTCGAATCGGCACGCATCATAAGCGATTGCCAGTATGGCTTCCGCAAGCATAGATCAACGGGAGATCTCCTGACTTACGTACCTTACCTGTGGACCAAAGCCATCGAGAGCTACGGCGAATCTCGTGTAGTGTCTCTCGACATATCCAAAACATTTGATATGGTGTGGCATGACGGATTGTTAAGCAATTGGACGGCATAAGGACTACCACCGGCACTGCTTCTATGGCTTTCCGATTTATTATGGGATCGAAGCATCCGAGTTGGATATTCTCTCGCTTAATGTCAACTTAGACTATAGTTAAAACAATAAAGTAATTAAGCCTTGCATATTAATACAAATGTTTCAGTAGAATTTATGGAATTGCAGGTCGATAAATTAAGTGATAAACCAGTGATCTTTCACGTTTACGAAACCATAGATCAATGCATAATTTTCTCCGATAAATAATCAAATGGTAACTATTTTTCAGTACTCTATAAAATTCAAGTTCTCACAACATTTTCTACATTTCATCATCTTCCTTTAAAATAATTGAAATAGAAATAAAATTCGGCCAGATTTATCTCATTTATCTCGTATCGTATCTCTTGATTGTTAGTATATGGTTAACTATAATATAATGCAGAAGAAAATTCAGCGAAACTTCAGAGACCTTCTTTTGATTTAAAAACTTAAATGATTTATGAATCTGATGCATTTAACACGCAAACATAATTTAATTAGCTCGAGAGATCAAAAGTCATAAGTTTAAATGCCACAGGCCATCTAAAAGATTACCTACAGTTACGTAACGCATATCGAGTTCGAGTTAACCATCATTAGGCTATAGAGAGCTACAATGCCTAATACTAAAATTGAAGATCGTACACTACTTTATGAAAAATGTAATAAGTAGACTTCGATCTTCTAACCTAATTATTTAGTAAGTAAGGTCTATGATACAAGAGCTATTTTAATACTGAAGCGATTTTAATGATTTTTGTTAAAGTATTTATTATTTAGCTCAAATATCGTATTGCCTAGGTTTTAGTGTGTTTCAGATATTCTAATTGACTAAGTTTTAATCGACAAAGAAAGAAGTGGCTTTTTTAAAAGAGGACGATTTCTGATTCAGTTTCTTGTAAGGTATAGTCGTCATCAGCAGAGATCACGTTATCCAAGATTTAGTCTGAATGTATTTTATGCTAAATCAATCAATATTTTGCATAACTAAGTATTAACACTTCTAAAGATACAGTTTCATATTCATTAACTCACCAAGGCTAATTTCAGTAGCATTTAAGATTTATGTGGCGCATTAGAATATGCCCTCTTGATTTGGACTAAAAAATTCCAATGTATAATTTTTTCTAACAACCTTTACTACCTACGATATTGAAAACAATACTGGTATCTTCTGTCATAGTTATTTGTGTATTTAGAGCGCAAAGTATTGGATTGCCGCCTGAGAAAAAATGTTACTGCGCGACGCGTAACGGAGCGCAGTAATCTTTCGAAAACGGCAATCTTACTTTACGCTCGAAAAACACACATAACTTTTTCTACAGCCGCATTTTTTAAAATTAAATGCACATTTTTCTCATACTTATTCTGAAATTTGCAAATGACTGTCAGTTTTGACATATTATATTCGGAGTTCGGGCATATTAGAACAGGATTGCCAGCACTGAACTATATACATGGAATAACAATACCCTTTCTTCATTACTGAAAAAGTGGCAAATTTACGAGCAATAAAGTTAAGAAAAATCACAGTAGCCTCTGACAAAATAAGCAGCGTATAAGCCTGCGCAATAGCAAGGATCTGTTGAAATAAGTTCAGACGTGACGTCTTGGCTTTGGCTCTTTATATGAAATTAAGTAAATGACGAAGAAAGAATAATAACCGATGACGCGTACTCGATCAGTATGAAACTTCGGCACTACGTGTATGTGCGTCCTTTTTTAATGCACAAGCACTAATATATTCGTGTGTTTTTGTGCCGCACTTTTATATTTTGAATCAGTTATTGACGACGAAACGTTTAAGAAACGTGGAACGTCTAGCTTGCACTAGTTCAGTGGGACAGGGCACGGCCACAGGTGGCCGTGGACAGGGCAGTAATGCTGTTTGCGACGTTTGCGTTTGCTATAATTATTGCCATTTTTGTATATCCGTATTCGTTTGTGTCTCGGTTTCGTTTGGAAATTGGAAAGTTTTATAGTTAAGATAGTTTTGATAGTTTGTCGTTTAGTAATTGCTGTTTGCATTTGCTGTAATTGCCATTTTTGTATATTCGTATTCGTTTGTGTTTCGGTTTCGTTTGGAAAGTTTTATAGTTAAGATAGTTTTGATAGTTTAGGTCTAAATGTAGCGTTTTGTTTTGCCGTAATTACGGCATAAAACATGCTATTGTATTTTGTAGTCCGTGTTAATCTATTCTTTTCACATACATAACGCAAACTTTTTTGCTCTTTCCTTCAAACCACTACCCTCTAACTATTCAATTTTTAACGAATATTTTGCGACTTTATTTTAGAGTACTTAACTAGGAATCTGCTTTCCATTTTCGCCAACAATTTTTGTAAAGTTAACCACATCAAACTATTCTCAAGCCATACTGTGGTTAGGAGTAGAAAAATTCGCCTATAGGTACCTAGTACTCAACCTAGTTTCATTTCACTCTGTTACAACGTTACATGAGTACTTGGTAAAAGGTTCTTACTCGAGTAGGACTCGGGTTCAAGTAAAATGTTTTAATACCTACCTAACCTACACCCCATTTATTTTAGAATCACTGAGTCAACTTAATATCACTGGGGTG
This sequence comes from Pissodes strobi, assembly GCA_016904865.1. Classification (NCBI taxonomy): domain Eukaryota; kingdom Metazoa; phylum Arthropoda; class Insecta; order Coleoptera; family Curculionidae; genus Pissodes; species Pissodes strobi. The sequence continues at coordinate 68,496 of MU184110.1, read as the reverse complement.
CAGACACCCATAGAGGTTGCTGAATACTTTAAAGTAGTTTCAGAGAAAGCACTTAAAACCACAAAAAGCAAATATTTGGGTACCTACTTTAAAATTTGCATATTAAGTAATGCACACAATTCTACTTAATTTCTGCATTTTCAATTATTTTTCTTCTCAAAAATTCAGGCTAGAGTGAACCTGTGTTTTTTTTTGTATTGGGATACCTTGTATATTGTATATTTCTCCGGAGGGATGTTGGAGGGGCTGTCTCACTCTGATAGAAATTTGTACATATAATACCAAGATTGTCACCACTGTCATGTATATTTCAACAAAATGCCAGTGACTGCCAGCAGACTGCCAGTGACTGCCTGACTGCCAAACCAAATTGTACATGTACTGCCTATTAGTGAGACACCCTTAGATTTCTACAGCCTTCGATAGGGTTTGCTTTTCATTACTTAAAACTAAACTACTTCCTTGGACATAAAATTCATTGAGATCGGTGGTAATACAAGGCTATTTTGCGAGGGGTGTGTCAATAGTGGGCATTACATGTACATTTTGGTTCGGCAGTCTGATTGCAGTCGCTGGTAATCTGCTGACAGTCTGTTAAAATATATATGGCAGTCATAGGCAATCTTGGCATTACATATACAAATTTGTATCAGAGTGAGACACCCCTTGCTATTTTACAAAACCTATCTAAGTACATATTTAAAAATATATATAAGTATCTCTATTGCAATAATATGGAATCAATATTTACTTCTAACATTCTTACAGGCTGACTGAAAACAGGGCTCCTGATTGGCTAGACGCTCTAGGCATCGATTCAGAAAGTGGAATAAAGCATTTTGTGATGTGTAGTGATCATTTTTTAAAAGAAGATATTACAATCTCACCTCGAGGGAAAATGATCTTGAAGCCAGGTGCAATTCCTAAAATTAATCTGCCACCAAATGTGGAGCACCATAGGCGTTTGATTCAAGATAAGAAAAAGCTAACAACAAAGTTAGTATTATTCCAATGCATGTTTTTTATAGTACTAACAAAAAGATTGTTAATTTTTAACTATGTTACAGTTTGGTAGTGGATGAACCTCAGGATGACCCATCTGAACCAATGCTTATAGACGAACCCCTCCAGAGACCCTCCCAGGAACATGATTTATTGGAGATACCATCAAATATTCTAGGAGAGCCTGCCCTTGAAATTGGTACCCGTACTCTTTCAAGTATTAGGTAATAATTTTCATATACTTTATTATTATTATTATGTTGTATAATAAAAGTTCTCCATTCTTCCGGTTTTCTGTCGCAGATAATGATTCCTAATCAAAAATATGAAAAAGAAAGTTTTATACTCAGTTTCTTTTTTCCATTTATTTGGTTTTTAATAGAGTCATATTAATTTTTTGATTATTATTTTTTTTAATTAATATCCGTGGCAAAAAAAAACGAAAAAATGGAGGGCTTTTAAATGTTCATAGGCTACAAACAATTCAACATATTCACTGCCCAAAGGCTCGTCGAACAGCCTGTATAGCATTGTTTTCAAAATATTGTTCATTACTGATTTCAAAAAGCACTGAAATAACAGTAAGTTGATATTGTTTTATTTTCAAACACTTAGTAAGTTCATTTGGCACAAATTAGACAAAAATAAGATTTGGAAAAAATTCTATGCCCTATTGTTAGTATGTATTTTGACTTATTAAGATTCACTTCATTGATCTACATTATTATTAGTTCCAGTACAATAACCGTATCTTCTGACGTGGCACATACACTATGGGATGGACAGAACCTGTATAGATTACTATGTGTCCTTCAAATCTGCTGCCTTATTATATTACAAGAACCTTGGAAATTTTTTTCTGAAGATCTAAAACCTCAGGGTCTATTAAAGAGAAAATTGGTTGACATATGGGGATCCTTCAGTTCTGCAGATAGTACTGGTCTTAAAGGATCACAAAAAAAGAGAAGGAAACATCTTAGAGAAGATCACTCCTACTGGTAAGCTATTAAAACAAAAACAATGATAAATTGGTTTTTGATATAATCATTATGTCATCAAATCCATCTTTATCATTTGCCAGTACCTAAGATTAAAACCCAATTTATTATTACTGTTTGTTATGTTAGTCAAAATTTTGACCGACACAAACTTTTTGGCTTTTTCATGATCCTATGGTCTTATAAAAAAATTACATCAGACTGCTTACCCAAGTAACAATTTAAATGCTAGTTAGATTTATATCAGCTTTAAAATAGTTTTAAAATGGTCCGTAGAAGTACTGGGGTTTTATGAACACCTTCAAACGTACTAACAGATCTTAAAGTCCATTTATTCTTAAAAATAAGTTTTAAAGCAGCCTTGGCAGCAATAATATTAAGTGCCCATGGACTTGAGACCGGGTACTCTTGCGTTAGCTTTAACGAGGCTTTTGTGTTATCAATCTTAAAACTTGTTGATCTTCTGGAGGGTTTAAAGTCTGTTGAGTTGTAAAATAATCTATCTTAAGACTATAGCTTTAAGTTGGATTTAAAATATAATATTCTTGAAGCACTTCATAAAACTTGCAGTTTTATATAAGATAACAATAAAGCTCAAGTCTTAGATTGGCTACTTAAAAGACTGTATTAGGATTACTGGGAACATATATTGCTTCATAAGGGCCATGTAATCTTTACAAAATCCTGTTGAACTTTTCTATTGCTTTCTTAAACCATTACTTTTTTTTACCCCCACCACCTAGAGTATTTTTAAAACGGCCATCTTGTCCTTCGGACTATCTGTCGTGATTCAGTAGCGGTGTTCAATATAATTTCCTAAAAAATTGCAAATATTTCACATAAATACAAGTTAAAAAAAAGTAAAGTTGCAATCTTTAAAGATAATAAATGAAAATGCAGATCAACATAAAACTGGACAAAGTTTGAGGTTATGATGATTTAATTGGGCGCGGAAAACTTGATCGCAGCGCTAGAAGACTTATGCGACACCGTGATAAGGCCAAGCAGTTTTATGAGCAGGCAACCTTGGTCAAGACTAAGAAGCTTTACTCTTAGGAACAGTTAAGAGTAAACAGATTAATTACAGTAAATAAAATGTTATGACAAAGCTAATAGGATTCATGTCTTCTTTCTAAGAAACCTCGAGCTTTTAAATGATAAGCCATATTTTTTTACAAACAACACAGGCCTCCATATTGGAACTATTTTAGCGAGGTAATATTATTCAATAATTTTATCAAAATTTCGCAGTTCTTCCCTTAAAAAATAAAATGATATTAACAGTAATACAATATAAGATTACAAGCAAACATTTTTATGTTTACTAATTAAACCGTTTAAGAATTAGTCGGTAATAATTTAATTATTTAAAAAAAGCAGTAAATTTAAGGTGCTTTAATTTTTACTTCATCGGTTTACAGGTTATGATAATAATATCTAAAGATATTATAATAAATCTCAGAGTTCTTAAACTCATCCTAATCTTAGATCACTATAAATTCTATGGTTTTAAATGACACTTGTTAAAAGTTTTATAATTACCTTAAAGGCAATGATAAGAGAATCTATTTCAATGCAAGTTGGTTTTAAACAAGCTTTAAGATTTGGTCTTGAGACCCTCATAGGAGTGGGCTCTTTTTCTGTAAAAAGGCCTTTATCTTGCCTTCAAGAGGTCTAGAGCAAAAGGTTTTAAGTGAGTCTTATTCATTTGGCTGTAACAACGTCTTGAAAACCGTATTAAAGGTTCTTTTGTTACTTGGGTAATCTGGTAGAAACTAGCTTTTGTTAGCGCTAAAATTTTTTTTATAATATTTAATCTTGAAATTTGCTTAAAATCTGCGTTCTTTTAAAGGCTCTGCTGCTTATATAAAGTAATTTTTGTTACAGCCTATCACCCCGTCGTTTATTCACACAAACACAGAAGACAACAGCAGAAAATCGGCAGCTGCGTTTAAAATTGTACAGTTCAAAAAGGAAAGTAACAAGACTTCAAAAAAAAGTCAGTAGTCTGCAACAGATCACTAAAGAATTACATAACAAAAGATTGATTTCCAGTGATGCTTTAGGGAGCTTAACGAAATCAATCTCTGGAATTCCATTAGCAATTTTGAGAAGATGCATGCAGAATATCCAAAACACTGATAAAAACAAGAAGCAAACTAGGACACAATTTCCTAAAGAACTCAGGAGTTTTGCACTGACTTTACAATTTTATTCCACTAAGGCCTATGAATATGTTCGCAAAACTTTTTGTCTAGCTTTGCCTTCATGTTCGGTCATTAGAACATGGCTTAGTCGAATCGACTGTAATCCGGGATTTACTGCTTGCACCTTTCAAACCCTCAAACGGATTGTTACTGAAAACAGAGACAAAAATGAAGAAACCATAGTTTCATTGGTCATAGATGAAATTGCCATAAGAAAGCATATCGAATTTATTGGAAGTATTTCAGCAATCTGGGAAACCTAATCCTGAGTATTATGGTAACTTCACATTTTCCCCTATCACAGAGGAACAGATTAAAACAAGTATTAAGAAGTTAAAGCCGAAAAAGGCCATTGGGAGGGATGACATTTCTTCATATATTTATAAGGGATGTTCTGATATCTTATTGCTCCGTTAATGACAATTTTCAATGTATGTCTAAGGACAAACTCATTTCCTGAAAGATTGAAATATGCAGCTGCAACTCCTATCTTCAAATCAGGAGACATTGGCTTGGTTAATAATTACGGGCCCATTAGTGTTTTTTAACGCATGGTTTTCTCACAGGTGTATCAATCATCACCAATTTGAGCATCCTTACAGAAGCAGTAGCTAGGGCTATGGATAATAAAGATCAACTAGATGTTATATTAACATATTGTGCAAAGGCCTTTGATAGGATTGACGACGGTATACTTGTGGACAAGCTGGGTAAATTTGGTTTTTCATTGAATGCATGTGAGTTTATTACATCTTATCTCACCATGAGACCCCAACAAGTTAAAGTTGGTAGCAAAATCTCAAAACAATACATATCAATATCTGGGGTGCCACAGGGTACCAGGCTTGGCCCTCTGTTGTTCCTAGTTTTCGTGAATGATTTATCAAACTGTGTAAAACATTCAGAGTGTCTCATATTTGCAGATTACTTTAAGTTATATAGGCATATATAATTTTTTGATGATTGTTATGGACTTCAGAGTGACTTGAATTCAGTACCTGAATGGATTAATGTAAATAGAATGTCATTAAATATTAGTAAATGACATGTTTCGACTTTCACTCGTAAAATAAAGTTTGCAAATTTTCATTAGATGGTTGATGACCTGGTGTTGAGTAGAAAAACCGAATGTATGGATCTTGGAGTCCGCTTGCAAACAAACTTAAAATTTACCGAACATTATGAAACCATTGTAAATAATGCTTATAAACTCCTTGGATTTGTAATCAGGAATACAAAACATTTTAAAGATATTAAAACAATAATAACTTTGTACAATAGTCTAGTTAGACACAATCTGGAGTATGCTTCAGTTATTTGGGCATCTCAAGCAGTGGGTCATGTTGACCTGATCGAAAGGGTACAATAAAGATTTTTGAGATACCTGTACTTAAAAACGCACAATGCCTATCCTTATATGGTCTCCTATAACAGTATGCTAAACGAATTTAAAATGGTAAAATTAAGTGTTAGACGTAGTTTGAATGATGTTCTATTTATTTACAATATAGTTAACAATTTAAAGTATAAGAAATGTTCCTTAATTAACAATATAACATTTGTAGTTCCTAAATTAAACTTAAGAATAAGAAATAACAAACTTTTCCATTATTTAGCCCTAAATAGTTCTCCTATAGTTAGAATGATGTGTGTGTAGCAATTTTATACAAAAATGTGATATAGATCGCTTTAATTCTACAGTAGGGCAAATTAAAACTGAGATTTTAAACAACAATAAACTCTAGTGAATTTTCTGTAGTGAACATTTTATATTCTCTGTTTTTTTCTATATATTTTTATTTTCTTCCCTTGTCTGTGCTTTGTTTGTATATAATTTTTTACACGAAACCAGTAAGCACTCTTACGTTTAAGTACATGGCTCATGTGTTTGTAGGAGTTTAAATGATAAATAAATATCACAGAGCCGTTTGGAAACTGCACACCACTTTTTCGCAAAACTTAGTTGGTTGAGGTTTAGCGCCAATTATAAGCATCTTATTATGGCTAGACGTTGACATTTGGCTGCACATGCTATTAAATGGGAAACTTGCATAAAAATTAAATTTGAAAAATATTAATTACAAACGCAATTTAATACTATTAAAAGAACAACAGTTCACAAAAAAACTAATTTTTTATTTTGGTATAATAAATATAAGCAATTAAAAACTGCAAATTCAAATTATTGTTGTGACGTCAGGTAGCTCTTTGTCGTCGCAGAGCAGGGAACGTCTTAGCACCCTTAGCAGAGTTGTCTTTCAAAATGACTGACGGCGGTTTTTTTAAAGGACAGTCTGACAATTTACCACTACTGGATATGTTTATAGTGGTGTCTTACATAAAAAAATGCCAAAAGCTTTTCTCTTGCTGAGGTTCGCGGCGTTAAAACTAACAGGTAGGTTTATAGAAAAACTAGTTAATGAGTTTGTGAATACTTATGGCTACTGTACTGCCTTCACTGACATTTTAAGATAATATGTCAGTGACTGCCTTCCGATCGAACGAGCAGCGTGACGTCACGTGTCGTTTAAAATGAATAGCTTGCCGTAACAACTTTAATAATTGTTTATTGCAAATTAAATATTGCGATTGGAGGGCTGATATTTGGTGTGTGCTGTCTCTATAGGTAGGCAAATATATTAAAGAAATTAAAAAAAAATTCAATTATTAAGGATTAATTTATCCTCAGAATTGTTTGCCTTTTGTCTTAAACTCTGTGGTATTGGTATTACTTTTATTATTATGATATACGTTATGTACCATACGTTACAAATTTTGTTATTTGATAATAAATGTATCAATTTATATTATTTTTTTGATTTCAATCAAATTCGGAAATTTTCCAGGTAGGTATAGAATCATTACATATGGATTTTAATTATGAAATAACAAAAAACTGATCTTCAATTTTAATAAATCACTTAAAGTCTGTCCATCCTTTTAGAATGACTGAGATGCTGTCAGTGTCATGTTATCCTACAAGCGTCCATATAGAGATTCTTGAAATTGAGAACATGATTGATTAGAAATAATTATGTAATACTTAATCCAATTGCGAGCCCTTTTTAAACACAAATGAAACGCGCTGTAGGCAAGCACCACCTGTTCTAAAATGTTTAATTGACACTGATAACGTGCTCAAAAAATGAAATAAACTGCTAGAATCCCACATGGTGGCCTATGTCCACAACAGCCGCTGGCCACTCACC